>SJYA01010409.1:0-13454 GCA_006410615.1 Neotragus moschatus
CTGCAGAGCCTGAGATCTCTGCCAGGATGGGAGAGGGGACAGGGTAGTATGTCCCCAGCTCTGTGACTGCCAGCAAGAGAGCAGGGTGGGCGCTTAGGGGTTGCTGCTCAGCCACCATCTGTACATGCCAGACATACATGTGTGGGCTGGCAAATTTTTAAAGCCATACCTTTGATTCCAATTTTCACAAACTTTATTTCATATCTAAATGTGCAGAAATTCTCTGGACTCTGCTTCTTGGCCCCCAGTCATAGCCTGATCCTCTGTGCATGCTCAGGCCTCTTCCTACCCTAGGAGCTGCGGAGGGTCACAGAGAAGCTTGTTTAGCCTCGTCTCTTGCCTCTTGGCTCTTCAATGCTTTTCAACCATTCTCAGCTCTGTCCCACCAAGGACAGGATCCAAAGAATTAGATTGGGTGAATCCAGGACTTTTCAAAACAGTCAAGTAAATGAGCCCCCCTAAATCACTAGGGAAAGGAGAGGTACCACTCACAACCCTTCCCCACTCCTTCTGTTGAGCTGCTTCAGAGAGCCTTCAGGACACCAAAAATAGCCCTGATCCATAGATGCTTCACATGAAAACAAATGCAAGATTTACTGGTTGTCTTTGGAGAGAAGAGCATTTCTGAGCAACACAGCCTAGGAGAGCTCAGTTCAGTTCAGTTCAGTTCAGTCACTCAGTCGTGTCCAACTCTTTGCGACCCCATGAATCGCAGCACGCCAGGCCTCCCTGTCCATCACCAACTCCCAGAGTTCACTCAGACTCACGTCCATTGAGTTAGTGAGGCCATCCAGCCATCTCATCCTTGTCCCCTTCTCCTCCTGCCCCCAATCCCTCCCAGCATCAGAGTCTTTTCCAATCAGTCAGCTCTTCGCATGAAGTGGCCAAAGTACTGGAGCTTCAGCTTCAGCATCATTCCTTCCAAAGAATACCCAGGGCTGATCTCCTTTAGAAGGGACTGGTTGGATCTCTTTGCATCCAAGGGACTCTCAAGAATCTTCAACACCACAGTTCAAAAGCATCAATTCTTCGGCGCTCAGCCTTCTTCACAGTCCAACTTTCACATCCATACATGACCACTGGAAAAAGCATAGCCTTGACTAGACAGACCTTCTAAATAGATCATTAGGTGTCATCTAGGCAATAACAGTGTCCACCTCTCACTGCACTGCCGCCATCCCAGTTCCTGATTTCACTGGTCAGACTTCTATTTCTTCTAGTGCTAGAATCTAGGTGCTAGATGCATGATCTTTTGTGATCAGGGCAGCTGTCACATTCCTTGCATTGCTCCTCTTTGATGGGAAAAAATTGTATTATCCTTGAGCACAGTGGATTCTAGGGCAGTAAAACTACTCTATATACTATAATAGTGGATATATGTCATTATAGTGAAAGTGTTTGTCGCTCAATTGTGTCTGACTCTTTGTGACCCTATAGACTGTAGCCCACCAGGTTCCTCTGTCCATGGAATTCTCCAGGCAAAAATACTGGAATAGGTGACCTTTCTCTTCTGCAGGGGATCTTCCCGACCCAAGGATCAATGCCAGATTCAATGGTAAAGAATTGCAGGTGGATTCTTTGCCTTTTGAGCCACCAGAGAAGCCCATATGTCACTACACATTCATCCAAACCCACAGAAGAACCCTAATGTAAACTGTGGACTGTGAGTGATAATGATATATCCATGTAGGTTCACCCATTGTAACCATGTACCACCGGTACCAGGTGTTGATGGTAGGGGAGGCCATGCACGTGGGGGCAGGAGATATATGGGAACCTGTAATTTCTGCTCAGCTTTGCTGTCAACCTAAAACTGCTCTAAAAGAAAAGGTCTTTTTTTTTTTTTTTTCTTAATCTCTTATCTATTTAGACAGATAGGGCCCGGTCCCTTCCTCACCCAGTTGTGCTTTGAGGCTTCGTGTCCTGTGAATCGCCTTTTACCCCGTCACAGGCAGGCCTGCCCAACAGGACCCTCTGAGTGCCCATTTCCTGAAGACACCCTCCAGCTACTGATTTCTCAGTCCGTGAGCCCTGCCCATCATTTCCACACTCCACCACCAGACCCTAGGGCTCCCCTCCTCCTGTAGACACTTCCCTGCCCTGATCCCTGACTCCCCAAAGACTCCTACCCCCCAGATTCCTAACTCTCTATTCTCCCCTCTGAGTCAAGCAGTCACATGTTGAGACAAAGACACTCCCACAGGGCGCTTCTACCCCCTCAGTGAACCCCCCCTAGCCAGTCCCTTCCAGAACTCCAAATAGTGTAGGATGGTGGTTTTTAAGCTTTTTGTTTATTTTCCTTAAAGAGCAGGGTTCTTTCAACAAACAAAATCTTAGCAGAAGCCCAGCTACTAAACAGCTAAGGGTGGGCTCCTGAGTCCTGAGCCCCTCGGCCTTCCCTAAAGTTCAAACATAGGGCCCCAGGACTCTGCCAACAGTTTGCAAACAGAGGGCCTGGGGTCCCTGCCACCCTGCACCCCCTCTCCTCCCCTGGGATGACCACTGACTTTGAATCCGCTGGCCTCCACTCCCAGTGCCTGGGCTCCCAGTCCTTCAGTGGGAATAGAAGCTCCAGCTTCCCTGACTCCCCAGGTCCTCCCTTCCTCCTGCAGGCCGGCCGCGAGTACTCGCCTGCGGCCACCACTGCGGAAAATGGGGGCGGCAAGAAGAAACAGAAAGAGAAGGAACTGGATGAGCTGAAGAAGGAGGTGGCCATGGTGAGCCCCAGCCTACCCTGCCAGCCGTGGGAAAGTCTCCCACGCTGGGAGAGCTGCCCCCGCAGCCCGTGCACTCCTGGATGCCTGCACCCAGCCTTGCATGCTCCTTGCTCCCCTGCTCTGCTCCGAGTGCCCTCAGACGCATTCTAGACACCCTCAGCCTTCTTCCCCAAAGCAACTTGCTTTCCCTTCCCCAGGATGACCACAAGCTGTCCTTGGATGAGCTGGGCCGCAAGTACCAAGTGGATCTGTCCAAGGTCAGTGAAGGGGTGTCTAGGGAAGCACCAAAGAAGTGAGAGAGCCTCAGGGAAAGAGGAGCTTTAAAATTCAAACCCAACCCTCCTTATGGCTAGGGAAACCGAAGCCCAGAGATGAGGGACTAGTTGGTGGCAGAGCCAAAACGAGGACGCAGATCCTCTGCTTCTTAGTCTACAGCTCCTTCCCTGGCTGCCTGGAAGCCAGGGCTCCTTACACCCCAAGGCGCTGGAGGGCCTCTGGGCAGCAGCTCAGGGACACCTCTCGTGGAACCGACATAGCTGTAGTACGGAGGGAACCCAGGACTGCTATCACAGTAAAGCGCCGGCGCCCACTGTGCACGTAGCACTGGGGTAAGATTACCTACTTTCCTGATTCTTACGACAAGCCAGGTGTGCAGCCCTGCTCAGTAAAGCAAGGACACTCGGGGAGAGTAACTTCCCACGATTACGTCAGTAGTTGGTGGCACAGTCACACTACCAAGCCCATCATTTTGAAAAGTAATAAGTCATTCATCAAAAATGTAGGCCNCTACTTTCCTGATTCTTACGACAAGCCAGGTGTGCAGCCCTGCTCAGTAAAGCAAGGACACTCGGGGAGAGTAACTTCCCACGATTACGTCAGTAGTTGGTGGCACAGTCACACTACCAAGCCCATCATTTTGAAAAGTAATAAGTCATTCATCAAAAATGTAGGCCTCCCCTGACTGCCTTTTTGAAAATTCTATGCCCCCTTCCTTTACCTTACCTTATTTTTTACAATAACATTTTTCACTATCGGGCAGTAATGTCTGTTTACGGTGTATCCCCTCATGAGATCATCAGCTTCACAGGGCAGGGACTTGTGGGTCTTGTCCATCCCTGGAGCCCCAGCTCTGACTCTATTGCCTGACGTGTAGGCGCTCAGTACACATTTATTGAATAAGAAAGGGGACAGACAGAAAAAAGAGTTAAGAAGTGGCTTCTGCCTTCAAGGAGCTCAAAGTCTAGCAGTCCAGTGCCTTGTGGTGAGTGCAGCCCTAGAATCATGCCTGGGATACAAGGGGACCAGAGCGGGGTGTCTGGGCCAGCCTCGGGCTCAGGGCTCAGGGCTCAGGGCTGGGTGAAGCTTCCAGGGAAAGTGATGAGCGGTGGCCAAGGCTGTGTGACACTGACGGTCAACAATGTAGGACCTTCTTGAATCTTCTGTGAAGGGGCATCAGAAGGAAGAGAGAAGATGAGGCAGGGTGGGGGGCGGGGCGACCAAGTGAGAAGTCTTTGCAGAGAGCCTTCTCCAGGCTGCCTCCAGAGGAGGCTGCTGGGGCCCTGACCAAAATGTGTCTCAACCCAAGGTTACCCAGAGTTGGGGGAGCCGCAGCCCATATCCTCAGCCTTCAAAACCTCCAACACCCATTGCAGATGCCACCTCCTCCACGTGGCCTCTCCTGATGACCCCCACCCCTTCCAACCAGGTGGAAGTTTTCCCTCCACCTGGGACATTATGCCCCTGTGAGGTTCCTGGCAGGAAATGGTGAAGGGCCAGGTTGGTTCTGGATGTGAGCTCACTCCCTCACCTCTCCTCACCTCCCTCAGGGCCTCACCAACCAGCGGGCCCAGGACATTCTGGCTCGGGATGGACCCAATGCCCTCACCCCACCCCCGACCACCCCCGAGTGGGTCAAGTTCTGTCGTCAGCTTTTCGGGGGCTTCTCCATCTTGCTGTGGATTGGGGCCATCCTCTGCTTCCTGGCCTTTGGCATCCAGGCTGCCATGGAGGATGAGCCGTCCAACGACAATGTAAGCCAGCACACCTGACCCCTGAACCAGCTATGACTCTGTCCTCTGGCCCTAAATCTTCACTACAGTGGGTCGGGGGGAGGCAGGGAGCAAGACTTCCTGACAGTCCCACAGCCCTTCAGCTCTTTGGACTGAAAAGGGGTGAGGCTTCTGAAAGTGAGAGTGTTCATTGCTTGGTCATATCTGACTCTTTGATCCCATGGACTGTAACCTGCCAGGCTCCTCTGTCCATGGGATTCTCCAGGAAAAAAAATACTGAAGTGGGTTGCTGGGACCTCCTCCAGGGGATCTTCCTGACCCAGAGATCAAACCCAGGTCTCCTGACCTCCAGGTGGATTCTTGACCGTTTCAGCCACCAGAAAGCCTTCTATACACATCTAGAAACACCCCCTCCAACACACACGCTCATGATGGAGCCAGCCCCTCCCTGTCCTTCACACTTTAGTGGACTTGTCTGCGCCCCCAGGTCTTTCCCCCTCAAGAAGGCCTCGTCCTGGGAACTCCCTGCAATTTCCCCATCCCTCCTAGCCTTGGGTGGCTAGGGATTAGCAGGTTGGGGGGATGGCAGAGAAGGACTTTCTTCCACCACTCTCACTTCCAGACACGAACAAAGGCGGTCCTGAACTCACCCTGAGTGGCAGCTGTCCCTCTAGGGCTGGGAAAAGTCAGGTCCCTCAAAGCCTTTCTCCTCCCCAGCTGTATCTGGGCGTGGTGCTGGCAGCTGTGGTCATCGTCACTGGCTGCTTCTCCTACTACCAGGAGGCCAAGAGCTCCAAGATCATGGATTCCTTCAAGAACATGGTGCCTCAGGTAGATGGCTGGGGGCTGGGGCGTAAGGCTTCTGGGAGAGTCTGGCTTAGCTCTTCTCAACTCCTCGTGCTCAGAGAAGGAGGCTTGGGCAGAAAAGACCCTCCAGTTCTCCACCCTGGGGCCTATCTTGTTGCTAAGGGTGCCAGGTGTGTCCTTGTCCTTGGTGGGGTTGGAGGTGCGGGGGGAGACGGGTGCAAGAGGAAGGTCGGGGTAGAGACGCACACAGCTTCCCCGCAGCAAGCCCTGGTGGTGCGAGAAGGAGAGAAGATGCAGATCAACGCGGAGGAGGTGGTGGTGGGCGACCTGGTGGAGGTGAAGGGTGGAGACCGCGTGCCCGCGGACCTGCGGATCGTCTCTTCTCATGGCTGCAAGGTGAGGGCGCCGCGTCACAGCCACCGGCTGAGCCTTAGAGCAAGCTGGCTAAGGCTGCGAGGGGCCAGCTCGGGGCTTCAAGTCTGGGAGACTCAGGTCCAGCTGTCAACACCTGTCCCACGCTGCCCGGCCCCACCTTGTCTTATACTAGAGCTGTGTGCCATGCATGCTCCGCACCCCGGGTGTTTCTTTGAGTTTCTTTGATATCCACTTCATAGCAACAATTTGAATATTATTATGTGTCAGAAGCTTTATAGACATTCACACAGGCTATCCAATTTAACTCTGCCAGGATGGTGTAATCACCCAGGGAGGCTGCGCGTGGTCAAACAAGTCATGCCACACACAACCCTAGACTGTGCCCTTTTCACAGACTAGTTAGTGGTGCCCCCTGTAGTTGTGCAGCGCAGACATTCTCCTTCCACGGCCCACTTAAAGATGAGTTAAACAGAAGCACCGTTGGTTAAGTAAGCCGCCCAAGGTCACAGAAGAAGTCAATGAGCCCAGATTCCAAACCAGAGCAGGGACAATAGCTGAGTAACACTATAAATATGTGATGAGAGCAAGCGTAATTCTGTCTCCAGTGTCATGGTGACTGAGTGTGGCTGGAGTCAGGACGCAGCTGTGTGTGCACAAGCGTGCCTGCCCATCTGATGACCCCACACTGCCTTCCTCCTCAGGTGGACAACTCCTCCCTGACAGGCGAGTCAGAACCCCAGACCCGCTCCCCCGAGTTCACCCACGAGAATCCCCTGGAGACCCGCAATATCTGTTTCTTCTCTACCAACTGCGTGGAAGGTGAGAGACCAGCCCGGTGGGGAGCCCCTGCTTCCAGCAGCAGCTGTGGGAGGAGCCTGAATCCTGGGTCCCCAGGCAGGACTGGGGGCTGTGGCCATGCTTGCTTGTCAAGAGCCTGGCTATGGAGAAGGGAATCAAAGGGTCTGGAGCTCTGAGTATTACAGGAATAATCTCTCCAGAGGGCAGCAAATCGGCTGGGGCAGCGTGACCCCATGGAATAGTTACGTCCCCGTGGTAAGAGCTCTGTTCTGTCCCCACCCCAGGACAGAGCGGATTCCCAAGACTTCAGATATGAGCCAAGACCACTATGCGTATGTGTGCGCACACACACACACAGACACACACACCCTAAACCAACCTCAACTCCTAGAAGTCTTTGGTCTGACTGATGGCCCCCTTCGCTCCTGGTTCTAGGACTAGTTGCTTCATCTCCCACCCTTGCTTGACCAGGACCCAGACTGGGGAAGGGGTAAGAAAGCACCCGGCCCAGGTGAACACTCGAGCCTTTCCTCAGGCCACCTCCAGGCCTGGGCTTCACCAGAGGAACTGTTGGTCATGTGCAGGCTGCCCGGCAGGCCCTCAGCTCTGGCTTCTAGAGATGACCAGAGGCCAGCAAGAGGCCCCGGAGCTGTCGCCGCTGAGTGGCTGGAGTCCAAGCCCACCCGAAACCCTGCCCTCTGTGGTTGTGAGCAGTGTCGGGGGCTGACTCGAGCTGGTGGGAGGAAGTGTCTGACTAGACGATGAGCCTCAGAAAGTGGGTTGAATAGGCCTTGTATACCACTTCCCCCCACACCTCTCCCTTCTTGAAACAGGCCTTGTATCCCCCCTCCCCCACCCCCCACACACCGCTCCCTTCTTGTATCTCATTTCCCTTCAGTGTGTTCTGTTTCTCTGGGCTTTTCCCTTCCTTCAGCAAGTTGGATTCACAGCAAAAAAAATATCACCACACATTGTTTCTTAAAGTTTTAATGTCCTGAGATTCTGAAAGTTGCTCTGCATTTCCCACAATTGATAAAAAATGCCTGGTAAAACATGCCACTGATTACCCTGAACTGACGTTGGAGAGAGGAGAGGAAATGAATGGAACTAATGTTTTTGGAGTGCCTACTGTGTGCCAGACGCTGCTTTAGGTATATCACAGCACTGTCTCATTTCATTGTTAAAATGAGTAGGAAGGAATTCACACAAGGATGCAAACCCAGGTTTGGCTGGTTTGGCCATGCTCTTTCCGCAACAGTGCACCTCCTCCCTTGAGTACCCCTGGAATGTCTACCTAAGAGCTAGTGGTTGCCTAGCTTCTTCTAGAGAGATTTGTACCTAGTGTCGAGAAACAAAAACTTATGCCTGGAAGGAAAATCCACAAGTGCTTTACTTACGAATTTACTTATGAGCACAATATATTGTGTTCAAAAATATTGTTATGTTTTTAAATGATAACAAGTGTGAGATTAGGGCTTCCCCGGTGGTGCAGTGGTAAAGAACCTACCTGCCCATGCAAGAGACGCAAGAGATGTGGGTTTGATCCTTGGATCAGGAAGATCCCCTAGAGAAGGAAATGGCAACTCACTCCAGTATTCTTTCCCGGGAAATCCCACCAACAGAGAAGCCTGGCGGGCAACAGAGCATGGGGTCACAGAGTCAGATACGGCTAAGCACACACAAGATCTAAGAGATGAGATTGATTTTACTGAAATAACCACAGGCAATACTTTTATTTCATTCACTGAATCTCCTCAATGTGAACTTTGAGTTTATTTGCAAGGATTCGCCCCCCACCCCCGCCCCAGGTCCAAGGATAATAAAGTGCTGTTGCACTGAGTTCTGGGATTGGCCATCTGTCCTGGGACAGGAAGCCACGGGAGGTAGTCTGGAGGCGCCTTCCAGGATGGGAGTCCTTGGCTCATGCACGCTGTGCTGGTTTTCCTTTCCCAGGAAGCAGGAAGAGACTTCAGTTCCTAGGATCCCCAAGGTACCCGACCTGGTGTCCCCTCCTGTGTTGCAGGCACTGCCAGGGGCATCGTGATTGCCACAGGTGATCGGACGGTGATGGGCCGTATAGCCACTCTGGCCTCGGGGCTGGAGGTCGGGCGGACGCCCATAGCCATGGAGATCGAGCACTTCATCCAGCTGATCACAGGGGTGGCCGTGTTCCTGGGAGTCTCCTTCTTCGTGCTCTCCCTCATCCTGGGCTATAGCTGGCTGGAGGCGGTCATCTTCCTTATTGGCATCATTGTGGCCAATGTGCCCGAGGGCCTGCTGGCCACTGTCACCGTGAGTGGATCAGGTTGGGGGGCTACCCGGGGAGGGCTCTGCTCCCCCGCCTCAAAAGCAAGAGAGGCTTCTAGCTTTTCTGCAGTTTTTTCACTTCCAGCCCCTACAATCACACATTCAATTTCTCATTACTACATGGTTTAGAATGTGGGTCTGAAAAAGTCCACTTTAGTTCCTGGCTCAGAGTTTAAGTAAGAAGAGTCTCAGGATGGGCTGTGTCTTAGCGCTCAGTTTTGCTCCCAGAGCTCTTGCTAGTCACCTTTCCTCACAACCCTCGTATTAGTCATCTCTCCACTGCCATCTGGAGCTCGTCCTGGCCAACCCGCCTGCCAGGCCTCTCTCAAAGGTCACCAGTGACTGACTAGCAAATCCAGTGACCTTTCCTCAGCTCCCATCCTTCACTCTGCTGCTGAAATGGATGCTGCTGCCCACCTTCCTAGCATTCTCTCCTTCGCAGATGGCTGCTACAGGTTGCCCGCCCCTGGTTCTCCTCGCCCCTCTTCCCTGCAGCGGCTCCTTCTCCGCGCCCCCCCCCCCGCCACTGTTCGTCAGACCTCAGGGCTCTGTTCATCTCCTAATGCACCTGAGTGAGCTCGTCTCCTCCCAGTTCCTGGTGCCTGTTCCAGGTTGATGACATGCACATACGTACACCCTGCTCTGGCCAGATATCTGCAACTCCTTACTGGACATTCCACCTAAACATAAACTCATAGTCTCAGCTCAACACGTCTAAAGTGGAACACATTCCTGACTTACACCTAGGTCCCTCTCCATGTTCGTGGAGTAGGATCAAGAGAGGAGGGACAGAGCCAATGGTCTGGGCTAAGAACAAGGTCATCTCCAGCTCCAGGTGGAGCCCTTTCTACTGCCCACTCTCTCTACCAGGTGTGCCTGACCCTAACAGCCAAGCGCATGGCTCGGAAGAATTGCCTGGTGAAGAACCTGGAGGCGGTGGAGACTCTGGGCTCCACCTCCACCATCTGCTCCGACAAGACCGGTACCCTCACCCAGAACCGCATGACCGTCGCCCACATGTGGTTCGACAATCAGATCCATGAGGCCGACACCACAGAAGATCAGTCTGGTGATTGGGCGCTCTACCCAGAGTGGGGGAAACGTTCANGGCTCCACCTCCACCATCTGCTCCGACAAGACCGGTACCCTCACCCAGAACCGCATGACCGTCGCCCACATGTGGTTCGACAATCAGATCCATGAGGCCGACACCACAGAAGATCAGTCTGGTGATTGGGCGCTCTACCCAGAGTGGGGGAAACGTTCAGAGCGCCAGGGTTGGCAGGGTGGGTGGGATGAGATAAGGGCTCTAAAGAGGAGCCAGCCTCCTTCTTCTCCCTCCTTTCCTCCCAGGGGCCACTTTTGACAAACGATCCCCGACGTGGACCGCCCTATCCCGGATTGCTGGTCTCTGCAACCGTGCTGTGTTCAAGGCAGGGCAGGAAAACATCTCTGTGTCTAAGGTAAGGTGGGGGGTCCCCACAGTCTACCCCCTTTCCTGTCACAAAGCTTCCCCTTTCACACCCTGTGGCTGCCCAGAGGATGGCGTGCTCGGTCCTCCACCGTGACACTGAGTTCTGCTCGTTGGCAGCGGGACACGGCAGGTGATGCCTCCGAGTCAGCTCTCCTCAAGTGCATTGAGCTGTCCTGCGGCTCCGTGAGGAAGATGAGGGATAGAAACCCTAAGGTGGCAGAGATCCCTTTCAACTCAACCAACAAGTACCAGGTGGGGTTTGGATGCCGGGTCAGGGGGAGAGGAAGGGCTGGGAGTGAGGGGCACACCAAGTCAAGGGGGAATCCACAGGCAGAGAGAGGCCCTCTGAGCGCCACCTCCTCTCACCCCTGCCTCACCCCCCTGGCAGCATGGATGACCAGACGTCAGGCTGCAACCACCTCCTGTCCCCACAGCTCCCAAACCTTCATTTCTTTACTGCAAGCTGCCACCCTCTCAACTCTTCTCCACATCCTCTGGCTCCAGTCCCCCAACCCTTCCATTCCATTCAGTTGAATCATACTTTGGAAATATCTTTAGGGTATCCCCCAGCCTGCCCCTCTCTGTTAAACGCCAGGACAGCAGCCTCAGAACCATAGGGGTGGGGCTTCCTTGGTGGTCCGGTGGTTAAAATCCACCTGCTAATTCAGGGGACCCGGGTTCAGTCCCTGGTCTGGGAAGATCCCACTTGCCTCAAGGCAACTAAGCCCAGGCACCATAACTACGGAGCCTGCCCTGTAAAGCCCAAGAGCAGCAAACACTGAAGCCCAGGTGCTTTAGAGCCCGTGCTCCACAAGAGAAGCTACGGCAATGAGAAGCCCACACATCGCAGCTAGAGAATAGACCCTGCTCACCGCAGCTGGAGAAAGAGCTTGGGCAGCAACAAAGACCCAGTGCAGCCAATAAATAAATACAATTTTAAAAGCCATATGGCTAAAGCCCCCTGAACCTAGTATGGTGATGGGGCATGCTGATGACACCCATGATGTCACCCGTGATGACAAAGCCACCTTGCCCCTAGCCCAGGGCCTGTCCTAAGTGATCAGAGTAAATATCTGCTGAGTGGATAAATGTCCTATGGGAAAGTGACCTGTAGGTTTCAGGATTATGACTATGACGTCCAAACACCCATCCACACACAGAGACTCTCCCTATGTTGACCGTGGTCAGTGGCTCAGGGGGTATTTTATTAAGGGAATTTTACCATCCTCTGCTCTTTCCCGGGCCCCGTGCTGGGCACTGGAGCTTCTGAGACAAGTCTGGCCCCCTTTGTAACTGCCTGTTCCCTCTCCAGCTGTCCATCCACGAGCGAGAAGACAGCCCCCAGAGCCACGTGCTGGTGATGAAGGGGGCCCCTGAGCGCATCCTGGACCGCTGCTCCTCCATCCTGGTGCAGGGCAAGGAGATCCCTCTGGACAAGGAGATGCAAGACGCCTTCCAGAATGCTTACCTGGAGCTGGGAGGGCTCGGGGAGCGCGTCCTGGGTGAGGAGACAGAAGCAGGGAGCAGGGCTCAGGAAGGCCTCCCTGGGATGAGAGGCATAGGGGACACTCAGGTGACCAGCAGCCTGCTCTCACTTCTCCCATCTGCCCTCTTCAGGCTTCTGTCAACTGAATCTGCCCTCTGGAAAGTTTCCTCGGGGCTTCAAATTTGACACGGATGAGCTGAACTTTCCCACGGAGAAGCTCTGCTTTGTGGGGCTCATGTCCATGATTGACCCTCCACGGGCTGCCGTGCCCGACGCTGTGGGCAAGTGCCGGAGTGCAGGCATCAAGGTACTGGCCTCGCTTCGCCCCTCCTCCCAAACACCAAAGGTCCAGGGGACATGGGGGCTGCTGTCCTGGGGAGACGCGGCCACTGGTGGCCTCCTTCTCACTGACCAAGAGGAGAAGTTGTCCATCTGCAAGGAAAGTTTAAGCCCTGCCTGAGACTCACTCTGGCCCTTTTGCTCAGAGTAATCAGTCTCCCATGCCCATCCTCTCTCTCTCTGGGGCATAGCTCCTTCCACTCTGATTTTAAGCTGATCAGGCTCCCCTGTCTTGGAGATCTGGTTGTTTTTCCCTTCCCAGGCACTGCCCACTCCCTCTCTCTAGCTGTTTGGGATGAGATTGCTATTGCTAAGTCGCTTCAGTCATGTCCGACTCTGTGCGACCCCATAGACAGCAGCCCACCAGGCTCCCCCTTCCCTGGGATTCTCCAGGCAAGAACACTGGAGTGGGTTCCCTCTTTTGTGCTACGTGTGTGCTTCATTCAACAAATATTTATTGTATACCAAGTATGTACCAGGCACTGTTCAAGGTGCTGGTGTTCANCCCATAGACAGCAGCCCACCAGGCTCCCCCTTCCCTGGGATTCTCCAGGCAAGAACACTGGAGTGGGTTCCCTCTTTTGTGCTACGTGTGTGCTTCATTCAACAAATATTTATTGTATACCAAGTATGTACCAGGCACTGTTCAAGGTGCTGGTGTTCAACAAACAAACAAAAGTCCCTTTCATCTTGGTTACTTGCTTCAAGATACGGCTCTTTACCGCCCTTAGCCTGTCCAGTTGCCAGTTCTGAGGCCATCGTTTGTTCTTCCTTTTTCAACATCTCACCTACTCCCAAATCAGTTCAACTCAAGTCTGTCTACTGAGGGCTGAACTGGGCACTGGGGATACAAAAACAGATAAGATACAGTGCCTGGCCTCCAGAGCTCATGATCCCTCTAGGGGAAAGATGCCTTGAAATTAATCACAGAACAATTTCAACAGCTAGA
The DNA here is from genome assembly GCA_006410615.1 of Neotragus moschatus. Lineage (NCBI taxonomy): Eukaryota > Metazoa > Chordata > Mammalia > Artiodactyla > Bovidae > Neotragus > Neotragus moschatus. Next base: position 13,262 of record SJYA01010409.1, read on the forward strand.
GTCTTTGCGCACCTGCTAAGGGGCGGATACTCTAATAATAAAAAGAGCCCATTGTTTTGTGAGGCTTTATATTGGCGCCAGTGGTAAAGAATCTGCCTGCCAATGCAGGTGACTCAAGAGACGTGGGTTTGATCCTTGGGTCGGGAAGATCCCCGGAGTAGGAAATGGCAAGCCGCTCCAGTATTCTTGCCTG
>SJYA01010410.1:0-13246 GCA_006410615.1 Neotragus moschatus
TCACGCATGACCTGCAATTAAGACTGAAAGAAGACATAGTTTAAGGAACTCTCTCCAACCTGGATGGATGGACCTTTCTATCAAGTACTTTTAACTAGCTCATGCCCAGTGAAATTGAAGGGAAATTGACTCTTGGGCTAACTCCCACTTCCAAAGGCTCCTAAGCTGGACTGGTCTATAAAGAAGCCTGCTGACTTCAAACTCATCTTAAAACAATGCTCAAACAGGAAACGACACTACACTAGGACGAGAAGAAGATGACATCACAAGTAGACAGCTTGCCCAAGATGCGGATCTGACTTTTATGATCATTTATAATGTTTTCTTGATTCCTTGGACCTATGCCTATCAATCAGTCTTTTCTATCATGGACATGATTCTATGCTAGTTTAAAACTCAATCCAATTGTTTGATTGTGGCCAGTTACCTATGTCTAGTACTTCTGGGTTTCCTTGGTGGATTTTTGTTCTCCAGGGTTACCCACTAGGACATTTATTTTAGATGAGTGTTCAGTCCTGTTCTATCTTCACGATATTACAAATGGGATTCTCTCATCTGGCCAATTAATAATACGTGCTCTGGGGATGCTGGCCATAGATTTAAGTTTTCTCTTAGGGTCATTTTAACTCAATTGGAGTGATAAGCTAAGACTCAATTAACAAAATTAACTTAACATCTGTGAAAAGGAAAATTTCCACAGTTATGGGGTGGATTTACATGGTTAACACCAGGTTATGGTCATTTAAATTTAAAAGCTCCTCTATGTTGGGAAGGGTTAAGTCATACTAAAAATGATCAACCTGGTAATTACAAGACAAGGCCGGGTGCTTTATGAACTGTGTCTCTTATTACCCTTAGAGAGAGTGATTGGTATGGAACTCAGTCGATTTGAGGCACTAATTTATGGCCTTCATAATTTACAGGGTTGGATGCGAAGGTGTAGCCTGGGATTCCTATGAATTTTATGTCAACACATTAATGAATTAGAGGTAACCCTAGCCAATCTACCACTGGTATGATCCCAATGGGTTAAAGATCTGTATTCTACTGGTGTGATCATTTAGCAGCTTGTGTGTATGTGTGTGTGTGTGTGTGTGTGTGCACCTTCAGTGGGGTTGGAGGATGTAATTGACCGTATCTAAGCCTTAACATCTTTCATAAGCTTTAATGAGAGTAACAGGGCTATTAGCCTATTGAATTCTGAGATCTCTATGATGAGAGAGGCAGTGCTACACAACTGCAAGGCCCTTGACACCTGAAAGCATCTCAGGGAGATATCTGTGCTATAATGCAAACTGAATGCTATATTTTCATACTTGGTAAATCCTTTAATGTAACACATTTGAATCACATGAAAAATCAGATTTGTGCTTTAAGTGACCCATTCCCTAATCTTGACGATCTTTTAAGAAAACTGGTGTGGGAGGCTCATGGCTAAAATATTTACTTTTAATTCCACTAGTGTTATTAACTATACCATTTATATTTTGCTTANACACATTAATGAATTAGAGGTAACCCTAGCCAATCTACCACTGGTATGATCCCAATGGGTTAAAGATCTGTATTCTACTGGTGTGATCATTTAGCAGCTTGTGTGTATGTGTGTGTGTGTGTGTGTGTGTGCACCTTCAGTGGGGTTGGAGGATGTAATTGACCGTATCTAAGCCTTAACATCTTTCATAAGCTTTAATGAGAGTAACAGGGCTATTAGCCTATTGAATTCTGAGATCTCTATGATGAGAGAGGCAGTGCTACACAACTGCAAGGCCCTTGACACCTGAAAGCATCTCAGGGAGATATCTGTGCTATAATGCAAACTGAATGCTATATTTTCATACTTGGTAAATCCTTTAATGTAACACATTTGAATCACATGAAAAATCAGATTTGTGCTTTAAGTGACCCATTCCCTAATCTTGACGATCTTTTAAGAAAACTGGTGTGGGAGGCTCATGGCTAAAATATTTACTTTTAATTCCACTAGTGTTATTAACTATACCATTTATATTTTGCTTATTTCACAAGATTATCCTTTCTTGTATTACCAAGTGTATGAACCGCCAATGAAAATGATGACTAGACTTGAAGCAGTTGATCAAATGTATAGCTCGATATATGATCAATGATTGTAATAATGTAACTCTAGGTTTGAAAAGATGCAACGAGAGGAAATACTTTCCTGGACCATAACTAGAAGACAGGTGTCCAGAGATCTTTGACTATTAAGACCTAGTCCAGTAATAGCACATTGAGTCTCTTATCAACAAAATCCTTCTTCAGAACTGGGAACGAGCCTTCCCAGCAACGTGGAACAAAATGCTCATGAAATGCCCGCCAAAGTATGCTGGAGTTATGACCACAAGGGGGCTGTGCCAACTACAAACTGGCATGGACCAAGAGCATTGCCAACGACTGAACAACAAAGGTGTCGAGATTGAACCCCATGCTGCTATAGCTGTTGACCTTCAACAACCCCATGGAGTGAGGCACTAGGTGCTCCATGGAATCTGGTGGGACAGGTCTTTAGATAGTTGGATGTTTTTAGGGACAGATTTTATGATTTCAATCCTTGCATCTCCTCATATCTAGAGAAACACTAAATCCCTTCATGGTGATATCAGATCCTCATGACTAACAAAAAGCCTTTTGTAAAATGAGTGCTTCATAGTATTGAATTCCCCGTTTGGTAAAGAATCTGCCTGCAAGTCAGGAGACCCAGGTTCAATTCCTGGGTTGGGAAGATCCCCTGGAGAAGGAAATGGTAACCCACTCCTGTATTCTTGCCTGAAGAATCCCATGGACAGAGGAGCCTGGCGGGCTACAGTCCATGGGGTTGCAAGAGTTGGACATGACTTAGCAACTAAACTACTGCTACTACTTCCCCAAAAGCTTATAAATTGTCTTTCCCCCACTGCTACTTTAGAGAAGTCTTCTCTCAGAGCTGTTTGAGATGTTGCCTCCTGGGCTGCAGTCCTCATTTTGCCCCAAATAAAACTTAACTCGAAACTCTCACGTTGTACATCTTTTTTTAGTCGACACCTGCCACTGCAGAAGTTACCCTGGGCTCCATAGAGGTGATGAGAGTCGGGGCCTGGGGCCGTGGGCACCTCCAGTATTTCAGTGCTGAGCCTGAGGAGGCTGGTCAGAGCTGAGTCAGAGAACTGCTCAGGGTCAGGAGGGGATGTCCAGTTCCCTAGAGGGATCCAATGTCCCTTTGTGCCACAGCTGGGACATGGACCTGGAGAGGGCCTTGGCTTTAGGTGTGAGTGGGCCCAGTAGCTTTCTTTGCCATGTTTGAAGCAGGACCCAGGTCACTTCCTTTCTTTGTTGGTTGATGGAGGCTGGAGCCATGTAAGGCAGTGGCTAAAAGGTGGCATTTGGCCTGATCTCGTTGGGGCTTCTCTAGCTTTGCCTGTCCTTCCTGGTTATTGAAAATATTAAAGGCTAAATTTAAAAGGTCTCATTGAGAGGTTTGAGGACCTTCTACCTTTTTTAGTTTCTTTCAGATATTTGGGGACAACTGGCAGATTTTGGACTCTGTGGGAGAGGGAGAGGGTGGGATGATTTGGGAGAATGGCATTGAAACATGTATACTATCATGTAAGAAATGAGTCGCTAGTCTAGGTTCAATACAGGATACAGGATGCTTGGGGCTGGTGCACTGGGATGACCCAGAGAGATGATATGGGGAGGGTGATGGGAGGGGGATTCAGGGTTGGGAACTCATGTACACCTGTGGCAGATTCATGTCAATGTATGGCAAAACCAATACAGTATTGTAAAAAAAAAAAAAGTGTTAAGGACAGTGATGCCCTCTGCTGAAATGGGGTCTAATTTTGAAATTTTTTGTAGCACTTCTGTTACCCTGGCTAGAAATTGTGCTGGACTTTCATCTAGCCCTTGAGTTATTTCCAAGAGTTTATCAAAGTTGACGGCTTTATGCCTTGCCTTTTGGAAGCCCACAATGAAGCAAGCAACCGCGTGATTACAGGCTGCTCGTCCAGGTCTCCCTGCCTGATAATCCCAGTTGGGATCATCTCGGGAACAGCTGTGGCCCCTATGGGCTTAGTGTCTGTCCTGTGTATCTCATCAGCATGCACCTGAGAGGCTTGCTATAGTCGTTCCTTCTCTTCTGGGAGAAGAGTGGAGGAAAGGATGATGTAAATATCATGCCAGGTTAAGCTGTAAGACTGGGTAAGATGCTTGAATTCTTTTAGATAATTATCAGAGTCCGAGGAGAAGGNCCTGAGAGGCTTGCTATAGTCGTTCCTTCTCTTCTGGGAGAAGAGTGGAGGAAAGGATGATGTAAATATCATGCCAGGTTAAGCTGTAAGACTGGGTAAGATGCTTGAATTCTTTTAGATAATTATCAGAGTCCGAGGAGAAGGAGCCAAGACGTTTTCAATCTGAGATAGATCAAAGAGGGAGAATGGGACATGAACCTGAACAGTGCCTTCAGCCCCAGCTACTTCCCCTAAAGGGAGGAGTGGAGCGCAGAAAGGAGTGGCATCCTGTGGTGAAGTTTCCCGTTTTAAAAGTGTTTGGGAGAGGGTACTGGGGAGGGGATCTAGGGAGGTGGGGTAAAGCCTTAGGACCCTGGGGCAGAGGATGGGGCTGAGGTCTCCGAGCTTATCTCAGGCACAGGCCGGGGAGGGGGTCGAGAGCTGCAGCAGTGGCCTGTGCCTGAGAAGGAGGTAGGGAGGAGGGGGTGTAAGGTGGAGGTTGTGGAACTGGATCTGGAGCTGCTGCTAGGGGATTGGGAGTGATAGGGGGTGGGCTGTGGTCGGAAGGGTCGAAGGAAGAAGAAGGAAAGTCTGAACAGGAAAGGGGAAACATTGTATTTGGAAGATGTGGCCCAGAGTGGATTCACAGAGAGAGGGTCGAGAGTGAAGAGCAAAGAAAGCCTGAACATAAGGGCCACTTGGCATTGTGGTGACAGAAGCTATTGAGGTCCAGTAGAGTGTCATAATCAAGAGTTCCGTTTTCTTGCTGTCGGGACCTGTTATCAAGTCTGTATTGCAGCCATACAGTGTTAGAATAGTAAATAAGTTTCTTTGGTCTTATCTTCCCTTGGAAGCCCAAGGCTTTTAGGTTAGAGATAAGGCATCCTAGAGGAGTAGGTTTTGAGGGCTGGGATTGAGAATTTCTCATTGCCACTGAATAGGGAGTTTAGACAAAGGTGAGAGAAAGAAGAAAGGTCCGAGAGAAAAGGCTTCCCCATTCTCAGGGCTCTCTCAGAGAGTAATAACAGTCTGCTTTGAAATGGGCATCCCCTATTTCAAAGTCAGACGGAGTGCAAGGGCCATGGAAATCCTCCCGCCCAGTGAGAGAAAGAGGATCCGAGAGAATGGGATTTCACTCACTCTTGTAACCTGTGGATGAAAAGTAGGCTGGTGTGTGAATGTCAGTCCAGCAAGCAAGTGGAGAGTCCTGGCCCGGAGATGGTCTCAGTTTTCCGCAGGGTCCAAGGGAGGGGACAACCGGAGGTGGGCAAGGAGCCCACCCAGTTGCCATGGATCTTCCTTTCCGGGTTTTGGCACCAAAATGTAAGGCGAGTGCAGAGAAAAAGAGAGCAAGCTGGGCAGTCAGGCAAGAAAAGGTAATTCATTAGAGGGAAAAGAGAGAGTGACTGGCTCTTAAGGAGAACCATCATTCCCCCTTTCTGACAGAGTCCTTCTTATACCCCACCAATGGGAAATTCTGTGAAGGGATTATCACGTAGTCAGAGGTCTGGAATCTGGTGGTCTCACAGCTTTGAGAAGATAGGCACCAGTGAGATAACAGGATGCCTTTTGGGAAATTTGGTCAGTCTCACAGATCACTGTGAATTATTCTTTGTGAAATCATCATAATGAGCCATCTTATCAATGAGATCCCATGTGGGATCCCAGTCATTTAATAGTCTTGTGCCAAAGTACTGATTCTGAATGTCAGCCCACAAGGCAGCAGCTTGAACAGTGCATGGGCCATGTGGAAAGGAGAATTATGGAGTAATTTTAGGAAAAGTGCCAAAGGGGCAAAGATTTCTTGGAAATTTCTCTAGGGATGAAATCACTTATTGATGGCATTTTAAAAAAATCCTCCCTGTACCTAGCTGGCCCAGTGCTAGCAGGATAGAATTCTGACATTCCCTACTTACCTTGCTAGCACCGCTATGTCTCTCTATTACCTGTGGAACACACATATCCAGCCCAGCCATGCCCACAACACTCCTCCAAAATGGCTTCCCCCTGAGGGCCTGGATTCCCCCCACAATAGATTCCTTCCCTACCACACACAGTGGTTGGACTCAGCCTTGACTCACAACCCCTCAAGGTGATTCCCACTCCATGTCAGCTCTAGCCAGAAGCACATCTGCAACTGTTGAGGTGAGGTCCACGCTCAGCTGCACTGGTGGTCAACCAGACCCACTAGCCTGCCCAAAGCAACGTTGGTACATCCAACAGGATACCACACTCAGCCTCCACAGGAGACACACTGGATTTCCTGTCTCTGCTGACCTGGAGGAGCTGTTCTTCTGAGCCACATAGGAGACACTGTACTTAAGTCCACTCATTCAACACGGAGTCATAGATCATCTACCTAATATTAATGCATATACACAAAAAAGGCAAAATGAGGAGACAAAGAATATGTTACAAATGAACAGCTAAGACATAACCTCAGACAAAGAATTAAACAATAATAGAGATAAGTAATCTACATCAGATGAGTGCAAAGTAAGGGTCATAAAGATATTTACTTGCTTATATCCTTGCTGGTTCATTGGTTAAGATGTTCCTAACAATGTAGGAACATCACTAAAGGACAGGAATGGTATGGATCTAACAGAAGCGGAAAATATTAAGAAGAGGTGGCAAGAATACACAAAAGAACTGTCCAAAAAAAGAGCTTCACGACCCAGATAATCACTATGGTGTGATCACTCACCTAGAGCCAGACATCCTGGAATGTGAAGTCAAGTGGGCCTTAGAAAGCATCACTATGAACAAAACTAGTGGAGGTGATGGAATTCCAGTGGAGCTATTTCAAATCCTAAAAGATGATGCTGTGAAAGTGCTGCACTCAATATGCCAGCAAATTTGGAAAACTCAGCAGTGGCCACAGGACTGGAAAAGGTCAGTTTTCATTCCAATCCCAAAGAAAGGCAATGCCAAAGAATGCTCAAACTACCGCACAATTGCACTCATCTCAAAATTCTCCAAGATGGGCTTCAGCAAAATGTGAACCGTGAACTTCCAGATGTTCCAGCTAGTTTTAGAAAAGGCAGAGGAACCAGAGATCAAATTGTCAACATCCACTAGATCATCGAAAAATCAAGAGCATTCCAGGAAAACATTTATTTCTGCTTTACTATGTCAAAGCCTTTGACTGTGTGGATCACAAGAAACTGTGGAAAATTCTGAAAGAGATGGGAACACCAGACCACCCGATCTGCCTCGTGAGAAACCTATATGCAGGGCAGGAAGCAACAGTTAGAACTGGACATGGAACAACAGACTGGTTCCAAATAGGAAAAGGAGTACTCCAAGGCTGTATATTGTCACCCTACTTATTTAACTTATATGCAGAGTACATCATGAGAAACGCTGGGCTGGATGAAGCACAAGCTGGAATCAGGATTGCCAGGAGAAATATCAATAATCTCAGATATGCAGATGACACCACCCTTATGGCAGAAGAAGGGAATGAACTGCAGATACATTTAAAATTCGTGAATATCAAAACATTATGCTTAGAGATCAAAGACGACACAAACAGATGGAGAGATACACCATGTTCTTGGATTAAATGAATCAATATTGTGAAAATGACTACTACCCAAGTCGATCTAGAGAGTCAATGCAATCCCTGCCAAGTTACCAATGGCATGTTTCACAGAATTATAACAAAAATTTTTACAGTTTGTGTGGAAACACAAAAGAACCCAAATAGCCAAAATCATCTTAAGAATGAGAAGTGAATCTGGAATAATTAGCCTCCCTCACTTCAGACTATACCACAAAGCTACAGTAATCAAGAAAGTACAGCAGTGGCACAAGAACAGAAATAAAGATCAATGGAAGCTGAACCACAGAAGAAAACTTTGATGTCTTCCAAAGAAGACATACAGATGGCCAGAAACCCATGAAAAGATGCTCGACATCACTCACTGTTCTGTCAGTACTAGAGAAATGCAAATCAAAACTACAAATGTGGTATTACCCCACACCAGTCACAACTGGCATTATCAAAAAATCTACAAACAATGCAGGAGAGGATATAGAGAAAAGGGAACCCTCTTGTGCTCTTGCTGGGAATGTACGTTAATATAGCCACTATGGAGGGCAGTATGTAGGTTCCTTAAAAATCTGAAAATAGGACTACCTTATAACACATCAATCTAAGTTATGGTAGAAAATCATAATTTGTCAAAAACACATGCACCATACTGTTCATGGGGTCACAAGGACTCATACAGAACTGAGCAACTAAGCACAGAATATATATATATACACACACACACACACACACACACATATCACACATATACATGGAGCCTATTATTCACGGGGTTGCAAGGAGTCAGACAACACTGAGCAACTAAGCACAGAATAGATGAATCTATTTATAGAGCATAAATAGAGGTAAGCCATAAGAAATGAACTCGTGGACATAGCAGGGGAGGGAAAGAAGGGGACGAATTGAGAGAGTAGCACTGACGTATGTACACTACCGTGTGTGAAATGCTAGCTAGTGGGAAGCAGCTGAGCAGCACAGGGAGCTCAGCTTGCTGCTCTGGGATGACCTAAAGAGGAAAGAGGGGTGGAGGAGGATCAACAGGGAGGGTGTATATGTACACATACAAATGATTCACTCATGTTACAGCAGAGACTAACACAGCACTGTAAAATAACTATAACCCAATTAGAAATAAGGAAAAAGAACAAATAAAAATTGAATATCCATCACTCCCCTGGCAGTCCAGTAGTGAAGATTCCATGCTCCCAGGGATCCCAGGGATCCCAGATTCCTGTACTAGTCAGGGAACTAGATCCCACATGCCACAACTGAGACCCAGAGCAACGAAATAAAAAACTAAATTAAAACATACAAACACCATGGACAGCATAAATAAACAAAATGTTATCCATATATTTCTAATGAACTTTATAGAGAATGGGTACATTTCCTTTTAAGGAAAAGACTTGAACATTAACAGAAATAAATTAAGTTAATTTAAAAACAAAAAGCAACCGAAAACTTACTATGCCAAACAATAAGTGTCAGACACAAAGGAAAAATACATGAACCGATCTGTATGAAATGCTAAGTAGATCTAATCTATGGAGATCAGCATATTATTGGCTGCCTCGAGTTGACTGAAGTGATTGGGAAAAGGACAAGAGAATAGTTGGGGTGATGGATGCATTCTGTATCTATTACATAGGTAACCCTCAACCAATACAGGTATGAACCGCACAGGTCCTCTTACACCTGGATTTTTTTTGATAAATACATACTGTGACATAACCCAGGGTTTTTGAATCCACAGATGTGAAACTGAGGCTACAGAGGGCTGACTGTAAAGTATACACATTATTTTTGACTACATGGAGGGTCTTAATAATTTCTGCTTTCAAGTAACTAACTTTTCTAAAGGGAATGGTGCTCAGAGATATAAATTGTTACTTTCATCTCCACCTGCCTACCTCCCATCTTCATGGTGATAGCTAAGAGATGCCTCAAGCTCAGGCAAGTCCACAGCTGTGACTTGTTACTTCCCATCTGTTCCATCAGGGGCCTCCCTCATAGTTGTCACTGCTTGTTTCTCGGGCCCAAACGGTGGTGTGATAATTAGCTACTTCCTTTCCAGCAACTCCAGATACGAAGATATGAACTGAAGAAAAATAAAGTTGATTCTGTCTTTCAAATATATCTAGTCTTATCCATATATGAGCACTTGCTTTATTACACTACTAGTACCAGTCAGCAGTGAAGTGGATTTTAAGTCAGTGGTGCTTTATTAACTTCCCATGTGCTGCTGCTGCTGCTGCTAAGTTACTTTGGTTGTGTTTGACTCTGTGCAACCCCATAGATGGCAGCCCACCAGGCTCCCCTGTCCCTGAGATTCTCCAGGCAAGAATATTGGAGTGGGTTGCCATTTCCTTCTCCAATGCATGAAAGTGAAAAGTGAAAGTGAAGTTGCTCAGTCATGTCTGACTCTTAGTGACCCCATGGACTGCAGCCTACCAGGCTCCTCCGCCCATGGGATTTTCCAGGCAAGAGTACTGGAGTGGGGTGCCATTGCCTTCTCCGAACTGCCCATGTAGATGGAATAAAGTCGGTCCAACAAAAGTCAGTTCCAAGTGAATAGTGGTTCTAAATGGGAAGATCAAAAAAACCTAGAAGACGTAGGGGAATATCTTCATGATCTCAGGTAGGCAAAAATAGACATGAGTCAGCTTTGGTCATGCTGCATCTCCAGTGTAGATGCCCAATATTAACAGAAGGAACATAAACTTCACCTTCTGGAGAAATCTATGCACATGCAAGTACTTGAGTCATTGTGAAGATATGCAGTGTTCTTGGTGATCGGATTGAATGTGAGAAATGTCACTTCTTATTCGTCTAACATCTAATGAAATCCTAATTAAATAACATTCAGACTGATTTTCAGGATAAACTGAGTCTAAGCTTCACACAGAAAAACTGAGCAAGAATACCTCAGGAAACCCCTGAGGGGGAAAAAATTCAGGTCAAGTGATGAGGTGTGATAAGGCCTACCATGAGATGANCTAACATCTAATGAAATCCTAATTAAATAACATTCAGACTGATTTTCAGGATAAACTGAGTCTAAGCTTCACACAGAAAAACTGAGCAAGAATACCTCAGGAAACCCCTGAGGGGGAAAAAATTCAGGTCAAGTGATGAGGTGTGATAAGGCCTACCATGAGATGAGACAGATTTTAAAGCCATGATTATTATCATTTTGTTGAAGAACCAGGCCAAGTGTAGTACAAGGTGCATTATTGGCTCATGAACCACCACTAAAAATATTGCCAATTATTAAGGTTCTGATTTGTTAGGTGCCTCCCAATTCACAGATCTCAGAAGTGTGAAGACATGTGTGCCTTGGGCTGGCCTTGCTGCATGGATTCTCAGAGAGATGAAGCGAACGATGAAAAAGCCAGAGACAGACTCCCAAACAGGCATAATTTTAGTAAAAGATTAACATAATATTTCATATAGTTGGGAAAAGGGAGATCTTTTCTTGACTGATAGTGAGAAGACTAGGTAGTCATCTAGGAAGAGATATTTTTGTCTCACACTTTATACACAGACACACATAGCCTACAGCTGGCCCAAAGGTGTGCAACCAAAAGCCAAAGGATAACAATTATTACATCCTCAGACTAGGAAGCCGTTTCCAAATATGTGAAGAGTCTACAAGCCACACAAACTGATAATCTGACTGCATAAAAACAAAGCCCAGTGATAAGGCCAACCCTGTCCCAGAACTGAAGTGAAAATCCAGAAGGTAAGATTGAAGGTAGCCTAGCCCCTAGCCCCAAGCCATCCTGTTTTCAGAGTCCTCATTCTCTCCAGATCCTACCAACATGGCTGCTGTTGTTCCAATATATATGGGACCTCAGTCAGTTCCCATATAAGAAGAGGGTCACTTTATATAGAAAGCAGGTTGAATGGTGTCCCCGAAAGATATGTGCCCCAGTAACTGTCTGATCTTGTCTGAGAAAAGGGTCTTTGATATCAATAGATTTGCTCCACAAATGGCTGCTACAAACCATCGATTTGTTTAAATTTTTTTTTCAAGGGAATGATGTGTGAAAGGCAATAAATCAAGTCTCAATAAACCAAGACATGCCTGCACTTAGTGCAGCCTAGGAGGATGCCTCGGTGCCTCCTACCCACTGACCTCACAGAACAGGGTCATCCAGCATTGCAACATCGAAATCTCTTGGAGCTGGCCTGTGCTCTGCCTCCCGTGATGACCTATAAACTCTTCTGCTTTTAAGGGGCTCTTAAAGTAACAGCTCTGTTGAGATGAAATTCATGTTAATATGCAATTCATCCATTTAGAGCTTACAATTCAGTGGTTTTTATTGTATTCAAAAATAACCATTACACTATGTAATTTCAGAAACTTTCATCATCTCAAGATGAAAACCAGGGAAATTCCCTGGTGGCCCAGTGGTTGAGAGTTCCCTCAGGAACTGTAATCCTACATGTCATGAAGCAACTGGGTCTACACCCCACAACTACTGAGGCTTGCACACTCTGGAGGCCATAGAACAAAACGAGTCTGTGCACCACAGCAAGTGGTCTGGCAAAATGTAGTGAAGATCTAACATGTAGAAACTAAGATTCAATGAAACCAAATACTTAAAAAAAGAAGTATCATACTTAAGAGTGTTTAAAATTTTAATATTTTTATGGAAAGATTTTTAAATTCTAAGGTACTCTACAATTTTCAAAAGGTTCACACATGATTTCACCTAATCTCCTATTCCCATAATAATGTTTTTTTTNGCATAAATAGAGGTAAGCCATAAGAAATGAACTCGTGGACATAGCAGGGGAGGGAAAGAAGGGGACGAATTGAGAGAGTAGCACTGACGTATGTACACTACCGTGTGTGAAATGCTAGCTAGTGGGAAGCAGCTGAGCAGCACAGGGAGCTCAGCTTGCTGCTCTGGGATGACCTAAAGAGGAAAGAGGGGTGGAGGAGGATCAACAGGGAGGGTGTATATGTACACATACAAATGATTCACTCATGTTACAGCAGAGACTAACACAGCACTGTAAAATAACTATAACCCAATTAGAAATAAGGAAAAAGAACAAATAAAAATTGAATATCCATCACTCCCCTGGCGGTCCAGTAGTGAAGATTCCATGCTCCCAGGGATCCCAGGGATCCCAGATTCCTGTACTAGTCAGGGAACTAGATCCCACATGCCACAACTGAGACCCAGAGCAACGAAATAAAAAACTAAATTAAAACATACAAACACCATGGACAGCATAAATAAACAAAATGTTATCCATATATTTCTAATGAACTTTATAGAGAATGGGTACATTTCCTTTTAAGGAAAAGACTTGAACATTAACAGAAATAAATTAAGTTAATTTAAAAACAAAAAGCAACCGAAAAGTTACTATGCCAAACAATAAGTGTCAGACACAAAGGAAAAATACATGAACCGATCTGTATGAAATGCTAAGTAGATCTAAT
>SJYA01010411.1:2749-22377 GCA_006410615.1 Neotragus moschatus
CCTCACCCCCCCCACCCCCCCACCCCACCCCATCTGGATGCAGGAACGTGAGTTTACAAGAAACTTACTTTTGTCTAGCAGTTCAGTCGGTGCTGGCATCTACTAGCCACTTTCACTCACCCTGCCCTGGGTTCCCAGAAAGATTCCGTCTAAACATCCCCTTCAGTTGGCAAATCCTTTCATGTTAGGGAACGCCACCCCAGCCTGGCTCCATCCTGAATGATGTAAGGAGCTGCCGGGTTTCTTATTTACATATCTATTATTGTGATAAAATATCATAGCAAAATGTACTGTTTCCGCCATTTTCCAAGTGGCAGTTCAGTGGCATTAGATACATTCACACTGTTGTACGATGGCCACCACCGTCCGTCTCCAGAAATGCTTTCCTCCTGCAGAACTGAAACTTTCCCCGTTAAACTCTGACTCCCCATTCCCCCCACCTCCAGCCCCTGGCAACCACTGTTCTGTTTTCTTTCTCTATGAATTTGGCTGGTCTAGGTATGAATGGAATCATCGTGTTTGTCTTTTTGTGACTGGTTTATATCATTTAGCATAATGTCCTCAAGGTTCCTCCACATTGTAGCAGGTGTCAGAATCCCATTCTTTTTTGAGGCTGAATAATATTCCATTTTTCAGATAACTTTGCTGCTGTTCAGTCACTAAGTCGTGTTCAACTCTTTGCCACCCCATGGACTGTAACATGCCAGACTTCCCTATCCGTCACTATATCCCAGAGTTTGCTCAAACTCATGTCCATTGAGTCAGTGATCTCCTCTGTTGCCCCCTTCTCCTCCTGCCTTCAATCTTCCCAACATCAGGGTCTTTTCCAATGAGTCAGCTCTTCCTATCAGGTAGCCAAACTATTGGAGCTTCATCTTTAGCATCAGTCCTTCCAATGAACATTTAGGGTTGATTTCCTTGAGGATGGACTGGTTTGATATCCTTGCTGCTTAAGGGACTCTTAAGAGTCTTCTCTAACACCACAGTTCAAAAGCATAAATTTTTTGACACTCAGCCTTCTTTACGGTCCAACTCTCACATCTGTACGTGACTACTGGAAAAACCATAGCTTTGACTATACAGACCTTCGTTGGCAAAGTGATATATCTACTTTTTAATATGCTATCTAGATTTGTCATAGCTTTTCATCCAAGGAGCAAGCATCTTTTAATTTCATGGGTGCACTCACCATCTGCCATGATTTTGGTGCTCAAGCAAATAAAATGTCACTGTTTCCACTTTTTCTTCATCTGTCTGCTATGAAATGATGGGACCAGATGCCGTGATTTTAGTTGTTTGAATTTTGAATTTTAAGCCAGCTTTTTCACTCTCCACTTTCATTTTCATCAAAAGGCTTTTTAGATCCTCTTTGCTTTCTGTCAATAGACTGGCATCATCTGCATATCTGAGGTTGCTGACATTTTTCCCTGCAGTCTTGATTCCAGCTTGTGATTCATCCAGCCAGCATTTCACTTGATGTACTCTGCACAGAGTTTCCAGAGTAGGATCTGCATTTGAATGTTTGTCTCTTGGGCTTTTGTTGCGCTGATTACGGGAATAAATGAAGAGAAGGCATTGGGAAAACTAAGTGGATTTCTGGTGCCCTTCAGTAGGTCAGAGAGATTGGAGAGTGGGTAAGAATAGAGCAGAGCTAGGAAATGGCAACCCACTCCAGTGTTCTTGCCTGGAGAATCCCATGGACAGAGGAGCCTGATAGGCTACAGTCCATGGGGTTGCAAAGAATAGGATGAGATTGAGTGACTTCACTTTCTTTCTTTCTTAATGCAAGCTCAAGTTTTCGTGGAGGGAGGGAGATTTGAGGACGAGGAATTGGCACTTATGGCATGGTAAATGGGAGAAGAGGGTTTTTTTTTTTTAGGATTTTTTGGTTTCTTTGCCTCTTTGAGAATCTTCAGTAAAAGTTTATATTCCATCTTTTTTTTTCCCCCTGGATGTTGGACTTGAGTTTCTTCTGAATGTAACATAGTGGTTGGACTGGACACAAGGAACCCTGGTTTTATTGGGTTACACTTGTGTGATATGTCGGGGGCTTATTCTATGCATCCTGTTACATCCTGACAGCAATATCAAACCACTGAAGAGTATCAAATAGGAGGAAAAAGTGGTTGGACTAGAAGGATTATTGGGCTTTTGCGGGTAGGGTGGGCAGAAGGGGCCAAGCCCAGGATCAGGATGGCCATTTGGGAAGCTGTTAGGATGGTCAAGAGGAGATACAGGTATGTGTGCTTGGTTGCTCAGTTGTGTCCAGCTCTCTTGTAACCCCATGGATTATAGCCCGCCAGGCTCCTCTGTCCATGGAATTCCCAGGCAAGAATACTGGAGTGGGTTGCCATTCCTTCTCCAGGGGATCTTCCCGACCCAGGGGTCAAACCCGCGTCTCCTGCACTGGGAGGTGTGTTCTTTACCACTGAGCCACCAGGGGAGCCCCCAAGAGGAGACATGTATTGCAGAAGTCTGCAGCAGAGCGGGTAGCACTCATGGTTATTATTCCTGCTCTGCAGTAACGCATAGTGCAGAGTCTTGTTCACAGTAATTCTTCCTAAGGCCCACTTGACTATATACTCCAGGGTGTCTGGCTCTAGGTGAGTAACAGCACCATCGTGGTTATCTGGGACACTAAGACCTTCTTTGTATTGTTCATCTGTATGGTCTTGCCACCTCTTCTTAATCTCTTCTGCTTCTGTTACGTCCTTGCCATTTCTGTCCTTTATTGTGCCCATCCTCGAATTATTATGAAAAAAAGCTAGTGGAGATGATGGAATTCCAGCTGAGTTATTTCACATCCTGGAAGATGATGCTGTTAAAGTGCTGCACGCAATATGTCAGCAAATTTGGAAAACTCAGCAGTGGCCATAGCACTGGAAAAGGTCAGTTTTCATTCCAATCGCAAAGAAGGGCAATGCCAAAGAATGTTCAAACTACTGTACAATTGTGCTCATTTCACATGCTAGCAAGGTGATGCTCAAAATCCTTCAAGCTAGTCTTCAACAGTATGGGAATTGAGAAATTTCAGATGTACAAGGTGGATTTAATAAAGGCAGCGGAACCAGAGATCCAATTGCCAACATTCATTGGATCATAGAAAAAGCAAAGGAATTCCAAAAAACCATCTGCTTCTCATTCATTGACTATGCTATGGCCTTTGACTGTGTGGACCACAACAAACTGTGGAAAATTCTTAGAGACAGGAATACTAGACCACCTTTCCTATCGCCGGAGAAACCTGCATGCAGGCCAAGAAGCAATAGTTAGAACCGGACATGGAACAATGGACTGGTTCAAAAATGGCAAAGGAGTACCTCAAGGCTGTACACTGTTACCCTGCTTACTTAACTTATAGGCTGAGCACATCATGTGGAATGCTGGATGAATCACAGAGTGAATCAAGATTGCTGGGAGAAATATCAGCAACCTCAAACATGCAGATATTGCTACTTCAGTGGCAGGAAGTGAAGATGAACTAAAGAGCCTCTTGATGAGGGTAAAAGAGGAAGCTGAAAAATCTGGCTTAAAACTCAACATTCAGAAACTAAGATCATGGCCATCTGGTCCCATCACTTCATGGCAAATAGATGGAAAAAAGTGGAAATAGTGACATATTTTATTTTGGGGGGCTCCAAAATTACTGCAGATGGTGACAACAGCCATGAAATTAAAAGCTTTTCTTGGAAGAAAAGCTATGACAAACCTAGACAGTGTATTAAAAAGCAGAGACATCACTTTGCTGACAAAGGTTTGTATAGTCTCAAAGCTATGGTTTTCCTAGTAGTCACGTGCAGGTGTGAGAGTTGGACCATTCCTTCCAAAGAAGCCTGAGTACTGAAGAATTGATGCTTTTGAACTGTGGTGCTGGAGAAGACTCTTGAGAGCCCCTTAAACAGCAAGGAGTTCAAACCAGTCAATCCTAAAGGAAATCAACCCTAAGTGTTTATTGGAAGGACTGATGCTAAAGCTGAAGTTCCGATACTTTGGCCACTTGATGCGAAGAACCGACTCATTGGAAAAGACTTTGATGCTGAGAAAGATGGCGAGCAGGAGAAGAAAGGGGCAACAGAGGATGAGACTGTTGGATGGCATCACCGACTCAACGGACGTGAGTTTGAGCGAACTCCGGAAGATAACGAAGGACAGGGGAGCTTGGTGTGCTACAGTGCACGGAGTCACCAAGAGGGACGTGAGTGAGCTGCCAGAACAACAGGTGCAGAATCTCACAGCAGTGAGGGGCACAGCTGGGAAGGCAAGGCCCTTTGCCTTGGGCTAATTAAGATCTTAATCAGATCCTGAGGCCCTAGATTGTCTTTCTGTAAATACACACCCAGAGGAAGTTTATTTGAACACCTCAGGACTTTGGTCTGTCCCTTGAGACTTGCCTTTGTCTTCCGAAGGGTTCAGAGAAGTCTAGACAGAAGCACTTTCTTTTCTTTTCTTTTTTTCTTTTTTTTTTTTTTTTGCGTCTTTTGACTCACCCCCGCCCTCCTGGAACTTTTTCACTGGGAGTAAATAGAATCTGTCCTTATGTTCCCCAAGCAGCTCAAAGTAAGTTTTGCTGTCATCACTGTGGAGGTGATTACTGTTGGGACTGGCCAATTAGTCAGCAGGACAGAAAGTTCTTGGATGGACTGGAACCCAACCACAGTGTTCCCTAAGGCACATTGGAACAAAGGGTGCAGTGGGCATCTTGATCCTGTTTGCATCTCTAGCAGTTTGGCCTTGTGTAACACCTGGTACTGAATTATTGCTTAATGAATGGTTCCTGCTTAATGAGTGAATGAATTAATTAATTCATGTAATATATTCAGTATTACATGAAACCCTGAAAATGGTTGTGTGGCAGCAGGACTGTGTTATGTTAAAGCAGCAGTCCCCAGTCTTTTTGACACCAGGGACCAGTTTTGTCAAAAGCAGTTTTTCCACAGCCAGGGGAGGGGAGATGGTTTCAGGGTGATTCAGATGCATTTTCTGTGCACTCTGTTCCTATTATTGTTACATTTGTGATGTATAGTGAAATAACTGTACGACTCACCATACTGCAGAATCAGTGGGGGCCCTAAGCTTGCTTTCCTGAGCTCAGGCGGTAATGTGAGAGACGGGAGGCACCGTGTGTGTGCTTGCTCAGTCACGTCCTACTGTCGGTGACCCCATGGACTGAAGCACACCAGGCTCTTCTGTCCACAGGATTTCCCAGACAGTCCTGGAGGGGGTTGCCATTTCCTCCCCTGGGGATCAAACCCCCATCCGCTGCTTCTCCTGCATCGGCAGGCGGATTCTTTACCACCTAAGCCACCTGGGAAGCCCGTGAGAGATGGGGAGTGCCTGTAAACACAGATGAAGCTTCACTCACTCACCTCTTTCTGTATAAACTGGTACTGGTCCATGGCCCTGTGGCTGGGGACCCTGTGTTAAAGACAGAATTCATCCATTTACTGATTCATTGAGTAAATCATTTATTGAGTTCCTCCTACCACTTTGCTTTGAGTTAGGACCATGGTTCAAAATCTTGGCTGCATCTGGAGAATTATCGAAACTCTTGAAAAGTTTAAAAAAAAATCCTGAAAACTAGACCACACTCAAGATCAGTTAAGTCAGAATCATGTCCAAGGGTGTGAGAGCGCAGAGTCTTAACCACTGGACTGCCAAGGAATTCCCTAAGCCTTTTTTTTTTTTAATCACCCCATGCAGCATGCAGGATCTTAGTTTCCCAACTAGGGACTGGACCGGTGCCTCCTGCAGTGGCAGTGGGGAAGTGAGGTTCCTCACCTCCAGGGAAGTCCCAGTGTGAGATCTTTTTAAAGCTCTCTGTGTGATTCCAGTGTGCAGCTGAGGTTGAGAACCACTGGATTAGGTGCCAAATTATAAGTGAATATTACATTGTCCCTGCCCTGGTAAAGCTCAAAGTCTAATGAAGAAAACCTGAATTTATTCATGTATTCACTCAGTAGAATGCAGACAGTTAAATGCCTTGATAGAGATATGAAAAGAGCACTGTGGGATCCTAGAGAAGGGAATGCTTAGAGGTGGCTAAGGAGAAGGCAATGGCACCCCACTCCAGTGTTCTTGCCTGGAGAATCCCAGAGATGGGGGAGCCTGGTGGGCTGCTGTCTACGGGGTCGCCCAGAGTCGGACACGACTGAAGCGACTTAGCAGCAGCAGCAGCAGCAGCAGAGCTGCCTGAAGGACATAGGAAACCTTCAAAGAGGAAGGAATTTTTCAGATGGGTTTTGTTCTGCAAACAGGGCTTCCCTGGTAGCTCAGCTGGTAAAGCATCTGCCTGCAATGCAGGAGACGCCGTTTGATCCCTAGGTTGGGAAGATCGCCTGGAGAAGGGAACGGCTACCCGCTCCAGCATTCCTGCCTGGAGACTCCCATGGACAGGGGAGGCTGGTGGGCGACAGTTCATGGGGTCGCAGAGTCAGACACGACTGGGCAGCTTTCACTTCACTTGCTCAGTAAATAGGTTCATCAGGATCTCCTCTCCTCTCCTCCCCACTCCACCCTTCTTTCTTTTCGTTCCCACCTCCCTCCCTTCCTTCTTTTCCTGACCCCCACCCCACCCCATCCTTCTCACCTACTTTGTTCCAGGCAGGCTCTGAAATGGAGCCAGAAGGAAACAACAGTAAACACAGATGTGGTCGCAACTCTCGAGGCACATTCTCTGAGGAAGAAGTCACCTGTACAGAACCCTAAAGCTGAAAGAACCTGTGTGGCTGGGGACAGTGGGAGCATTTTTACTGCAGTTTAGTGGGTTAGGATTAGTCCTGCCAGCAGTCTGTAGAATTTGCACTTTTCCTTAGAGGCATTTANCAGATGTGGTCGCAACCCTCGAGGCACATTCTCTGAGGAAGAAGTCACCTGTACAGAACCCTAAAGCTGAAAGAACCTGTGTGGCTGGGGACAGTGGGAGCATTTTTACTGCAGTTTAGTGGGTTAGGATTAGTCCTGCCAGCAGTCTGTAGAGTTTGCACTTTTCCTTAGAGGCATTTAGGAGCAAAGCAATTGTATGATGAGGCTGAAAACAGTATTTAACGAATTTTAGTTGATACCTGATAGCTCAGTTAGCGAATCCGACTGCAATGCAGGAGACCCCAGTTCGATCCCTGGGATGGGAAGATCTGCTGAAGAAGGGATAGGCTACCCACTCTGGTGTTCTTGGGCTTCCTTAGCTGGTAAAGAATCCACCTGTAATGCGGGAGACCTGGGTTCAATCCCTGGATTGGGAAGATCCCCTGGAGAAGGGATAAGGCTACCCACCCCACTATTCTGGCCTGGAGAATTCCATGGACTGTCCATGGGGTCACAAAGAGTCAGGCATGACTGAGCGACTTTCACTTTCACTGGAAGTGACTCTAAAGGGTACTCAGATGTGGCATTAATTAACACTGACCACATGGGTTTTCAGTCTTTCTGATGACCTCCAGGCGAGTCACAGTTTGGTCTTGGTAGATCTTTAACACCTATCTTACCCTTGCTCATCTTAAAAAAAAAAAAAAAAACGAAAACAAAGAGGAGCAGTCCTCAAAACGTTTGGCTAGAATTTAGATACAATATTTTGTTGTCACTCTTATTTATTCTTATGGAAAGTTTCTACAAATGATAAAAAAAAAAAAAAGATGACTGGTTTTTCATATGTAGTGGGATGCATTTAAGCTTAAAAAAAGAAAGTGAACCTGTTAAAAAAAATTACAGAGTTAATAATGGTATAAGAGACACATGTATATGCTGTGCTGTGCTGATGAGAGTAGGTAGATAACTGAACGAGAGAGCCAGCTCATCAGTTTTTCTTTCTTATGGTTCATGCTTTTGGGGTCAAGTCTCAGAACTCTTTGCCTTGGCCTGGACCCTGAAGATTTTTCTATATATTTTTTTAAATAAAAGTTTTATGGTTTTATGTTTTACCTTTGGGTCTTCCCATGTGACATCAGTGATACAGAATCCGCCTGCTAGTGCAGGACGTAGAGGAGACATGGGTTCGATCCCCGGGTCAGGAAGATCCTCTGGAGGAAGAACTGGAACCTCACTCCCGTATTCTTGCCTGGGAAAATTCCAGGGGCAGAGGAGCCTGGTGGGCTATAGTCCACGGGGTTGCAAAGAGTCAGACACAACCGAGCGACTGAACACATTTATGTCTGTGAACCATTTTGAGTGAATTTTCTAATCACGTAGGAGATCCTAGTTTTTGTCTGTGGATGTCCAGCTGCTCCAGCACCGTTCATTGAAAACACCCTACCTCAGTTAAATTAGCGTTTTTAGTGCGTTTGTGAAAAATCTCCTGGGCATATTAGTTGTGCAAGTCTATTTCTTAGTTCTTTATTCTGTTCCATTGTCTCCACTGATACCACAGTCTTGATTACTGTAGCCATATAATAAGTCTTGGAATCACACAGACTGATTTGTCTTGTTTAAGATTATCTTAGCTATTTCTAGTTCTTCTGTCTTTCTATATAGATTTTAGAATAGTCTTTCCTTCTCTGTAAGACATTTTGCTGAAATTGAGAAAGAGACTGCATTAAACTTTTACACTGATTTGAGGAGAACTGACTTATTTACTACGCTTACATATTTACTATGAATCTTCTAATCTGTGGACACTGTGTGTCTATTTAGATCTTTTCTTTCTTTTTATTAGCATTTTGGAGTTTTCTGCGTAAAAGTGTTGTACAACTTCTTTATCTGAGAACATGCTGACATCCTTTATTCCTTCAGGATATTTTCACTGGGTATAAGATCCTGGGTTGACGGTTCTTTCCTTTCAGCCTCTGAGAAACCTTGTGTCACTTCCTGCTCCTCTCTGTATTTTCTGAAGAGTGATCTGCTGTCTTCCTTATTATGGTAACATGTTTTTGTTTGTTTGTTTGTTTGTTTTCCTGGCTGCTTTCCAGATTTTTTTCTTCTTTAATTTTCAGAAGTTGTATTATTATGTGTCTTGGTCTGGGTTCTTTTGTGGAGTAGGAGAGGTTATCTTAGCTGCTCGGTTTTGTAGGTTTCTGTCTCTTGTCAGATTTAGGAAATTTTCAGCCATTTTATCTTCCAGTATCTTTGTATCCCCAGCCTCTTTTTCATCAACTCCCAAGCCTGTTTACAGGAATGTTAGCTGTTTTGTTCCTGTCCCGCAGGTGCCTGGGACTCTGTTTTGTTTTCAGCCTCCTCCTTCTGATGTTCAGATTAGACCATTTCTATTGTGTGTCTTCTAGTTCACTGATTCTTTCCTCAGCTTCCTCCATCCTGATGTTGAACACGTCCGGTGAGTGGTTTTTTTGTTTTTTTTTTTTCAGTTTGAAAATTTCCAGTTGGTTCTTATTTTGTTTTTATAACTATCGAATCTTTTAAAATTCTTTATGTATTTGTGGTTGTGCTGGGTCTTCATCTCTTCGTGTGGGCTTTCCTCCAGCTGTGGTGAGTGGGGGCTGCTCTTCTTTCCGGTGCGTGGGTTTCTCATCACCTTGCCTTCTCTTATTGCGGAGCACAGGCTCGAGGCACATGGGCTTTCCTTTTTCATTTGTTTCAATCATGTTCCCACTTGCACACTGGGTGTTTTTATGATGAGTACTTTAAAATATTTGTCACACAATCCTTACATCTCTGCCATCATGGCATGGGTATCTCTTGATTTTTTTTTTTTTTTAATTCCTTGAAATTTCCCTAGTTTTTGACATGACAAGTGATTGTTGATTGAAGTGTGGACAGTTCAGATATTATGTTATGAGACTCTGAATCATATTTGANTTTTTTTTTTTCAGTTTGAAAATTTCCAGTTGGTTCTTATTTTGTTTTTATAACTATCGAATCTTTTAAAATTCTTTATGTATTTGTGGTTGTGCTGGGTCTTCATCTCTTCGTGTGGGCTTTCCTCCAGCTGTGGTGAGTGGGGGCTGCTCTTCTTTCCGGTGCGTGGGTTTCTCATCACCTTGCCTTCTCTTATTGCGGAGCACAGGCTCGAGGCACATGGGCTTTCCTTTTTCATTTGTTTCAATCATGTTCCCACTTGCACACTGGGTGTTTTTATGATGAGTACTTTAAAATATTTGTCACACAATCCTTACATCTCTGCCATCATGGCATGGGTATCTCTTGATTTTTTTTTTTTTTTAATTCCTTGAAATTTCCCTAGTTTTTGACATGACAAGTGATTGTTGATTGAAGTGTGGACAGTTCAGATATTATGTTATGAGACTCTGAATCATATTTGATTTCTTAATTTTTTTAATACTTGGTTTATTTCTGGCTGCACCGAGTCTTAGCTGTGGTATAGGCCGGGTTGTTGCCATGTGTGGGTTGCTCCAGGGCGTGTTGGATCCTAGTTCCCCAAGCAGGGATCAAACCTGCATCCCTTGCATTGGAAGGCAGATTCTCAACCCCTGGGCCACCAGGGACATCCATGCTTCAGCAAAGGAGGCAGGGCCACTGGGGGGAGGGTGCACTGACTCATTACTTCCTTGTGGCTTCTCCCCGCTCAGCTTCTCTGACACTTGAAGTGGGGAGGGGTCTTCATTACTGATGAGCAGGGCAGTAGAGTTCTGGCTCCCCACCAGGCCTCCAGGGATAACTCCCTGGCTGGGAGGGGCTGGTTTGCCTCCATAGACACTGTGAGGGTGGATGCGGGGTTAGTCTTCACGGATAGGGATGAACAGCCCTACTGGGGACTGCAGGGGCACCACCCCAGTGGGGCAGAGGGCTTAGGTCTCCATGTGTAGCCTGACAAGGGTCGAGATCTTGGTTCCCCTCTCAGCCCTTGCTGGCGAGGATGGGAGCTGGGCTCCCGTGCTTTTCTGTGCTGTTTGTCTGCCGCAGAGCCGTCATTATCTGGAGGTGTTCTCTCTTCCTGGGCTGCGCTTTTCCTGTGTTTTTGTCTAGACGCAGCAGGCTTTTACTGGAGCTATTTTTCTTTCGCCTGTGCCCTTTGGTGCTTTGAGTTGCCAACTTCTTCAGCTCAAAATCTCAGTGAAAACCCAGGGGACTCAATGCTGTGTGATTCTCTGGGTCCTGGATTCCAAAGAAATCCAAAGAGTAGCTGGTCCACCTACGCCTCTCCATTTTTCAGAATCATCTTCTGTTTGTTTTAAATGTGATGTCCAGGGTTTTTAAGTTGAACTTAGCCAGAAGAGGAAAAAGTACCTGTACCCCATGTTCCTTGAAGCAGATGTCTTGCTATGTGTTAAAAGCTCTCCCGCCAAGGTTGATAACCGCTAGTATAGGCTGTAAGCTTCATGAAGACAGGGACTGTGCTTAGCCTTTATGCTACCTGGTGGCTCAGATGGTAAAGATTCTGCCTCCAATGCAGGAGAGACCCAGGTTTGATTCCAGGGTTGGGACAATCCCCTGGAGAAGGGAATGTCTACACACTTCAGTATTGTTGCCTGGAGAATTCCCTGGACCGAGGAGCCTGGCAGGCTATAGTCCATGGGGTCCCATAAAGACTTTTTATATGGTTGGATGGATGGGTGAATATTAGCGTGGAGTCAGCAGCCAGACTGACCGACACACACCTGGGCCCCTATACATACACAGCACTGGTAAGTTTGGCCCCAGAACCCATGGAAGGGCTTGACCAGCCGGTGGTGCAGAAGAGCCCTGGTGTGAGGCTGGGGTGGCCACTGCAGTCAGGCACCAGGTCACTTGACTGAAGGAGACGGAGAGTTTGAAGAAAATCCTGATCACCCAGGAGCTGTCGCGTATAAACACCGTGTCCGCCTCTCCTTTATCTTCTGTCAGCTCTTTCATTTACTTCAATGTCATAATTCTTACGAAGAGGACAGCCTGGATAACTTTGGTCTTTGAGAGTGCCTTTCTCACGGCTTAGTCTCCAAGGATTTGGACCAGAAAGAAAGCATTATTCATCATGTCCCGAAATGATACATGTGCTCGTGCTGGGCCCAGTACCGTGGATGCTGTGTCCTTGACTAATGTTAGCACGGATGTTTATATTTCCAATTCCATGAATTCATTACATAAAGCATTTATTCACTTCCCTCTGTTTCTCGCTGTAGTGAAAAGGAGGGCAAATGAGGGCAAGGAGTGGGGTGTCTGCAGCTCATTCAGGTGTCTTCGAAGGCGGGTATCACTTAGGCCTTTAAATAAGACTTGCCCTTCAGTTGCCCTTGGAGCTTCCTTAATGCAGGGCAGCCAGCAAACTGCAGAAGTCTCTGCGTCCACATCTCTAAAATGAGGGCATGAAGGATTACTTTCTTGTGCGGTTCTCAGCACTGTGAGGATTAAATAAGGAAACCACCCCACCCCCTAGCTCAGTGCAGGTATATAGAAAGTCTTTGAAATATGACTTTTCTTTTTCTCCACTGCATTTCCAGACCAGAGAATACACAGAGCTGGGTTGTTTGGGGTTTTTTTATACTTTTTTCTTCTGCCATTTAGTGATGATTAGCCTTCAGCTTCCCTTTCCTGTACCTAATTAAAAAACAAAAATTCCAACCTGTCCCACCAGTGCTGGGGGATGGAAGGGGCAGACAAACAATCAAGCCAGTCCAACCTTCCAAAGTCTTAAGGCAAATTATACAAGGAGAGAAAACCAGTTAGGTATGGGAGGAAAGGATTGATATAGCTACATCGTTTCCATATTTCCAATTCTGATGTTTAAGAAATTATGCCTAACATTTCACTGTGCTCCCTTTAAGAAACCATGAGATACATTTTAATGAAAACTTAGTATCAGCTAAAGTTGTCCTTATGCTAAACAGCTAGTTTGCTTTCCTTTATTTGTTGTTTTTTTTTTCTTTTTTTTTTTTTTTTGCTTTCCTTTAAATGACACCAAAAATCTTGTAATTGATCCCGTTTTCCTCCTCGCTCTGGCTCCTGGGAAGCTCAGAGTGAAAACCGTGGCCCAACTCTAGTGACCCTTTGCGACCCATGTTGACTTTCATTCTTCTTTGTCTACCATGTGTGTATTTCCTTTAAGAACAAACCCTGTGGTAAGTATTTGGGGGAGCAGCACTAGTATCAAAACAGATGTGGAAACCCAGGTAGCTTCTTTCTTGAATCACTGAATTCCTTTTCAAACAACTTTATTATTTATATTCCATGAAATTCACCCATTCTAAGTGAATCATTCAATTCAGTTATTGTTAGTGTACAGGGTTATACAGTCACCATCCAAATCTAACTTTCAGACCAGTTCAGTCGCTCAGTCATGTCCAACTCTTTGTGACCCCACGGACTGCAGCGCACCAGGCTTCCCTGTCCATCACCAACTCCCAGAGCTTGTTCAAACTCATGTCCATCGTGCTCACTTCGGCAGCAATATACTAAAATTGGAACGATACAGAGAAGATTAGCATGGCCCCTGCGCAAGGATGACACGCAAATTCGTGAAGCGTTCCATANAAACTCATGTCCATCAAGTCAGTGATTCCATCCAACCATCTCATCCTCTGTCGTCCCCTTCTCCTCCTGCCTTCAATCTTTCCCAGCATCAGGGTCTTTTCAAATGAGTCAGTTCTTTGCATCAGGTGGCCAAAGTATTGGAGCTTCAGCATCAGTCCTTCCAATGAATATTCAGGACTGACTTCCTTTAGGATGGACTGATTTGAACTCCTTGCAGTCCAAGGGACTCTCAAGAGTCTTCTCCAACACCATAGTTCAAAAGCATCAATTCTTCAGCACTCAGCTTTATAGTCCAGCTCTCACATCCATACACGACTACTGGAAAAACCATAGCTTTGATTAGACGGAACTTTGTCGGAATCCAACCTTAGAACATTGCCAACACTTTCAAAGACCCCTTCCTGTTCTCACCCCCAACCAACCACTAATAAAAAACCCCAGGCAACCACTAATCCTCTTTCTATCTGTATGGATTTGCCTGTTCTGAGCACTTCACAGAAATGGAATCATACATTGCATTTGTGGCCTTTTGTGTCTGGATTCTTTTCACTTAGCATGCTGTTTTTGCAGTTCCTTCATGTTATATCATGGGATAGGTACTTTGTTCCTTTTTACTGACAAATATGAATAGACCATAATTTGATTACTGCTTACCAGCTGATAGACGTTCGGGTTGTTTTCACTTTTTGGCTGTTATGAAGAGTGCTGGAAATGTTAACACACAAATACGTGGGCATATATCTCCAGTTCTTTTGGGCATATCTCTAGATGATTCTAGTTACCACAGAATCATCTAGAACTATGTTTAAGTGTTAAGGAAATGCCAGACTTTTCCAAAGTAGCCATTCCCTTTTACATTCCCAGCAGCAGTATATGAGGATTCTAATTTCTCCACGTCCTCATCAACACTTATCATTGTATGTCTTTTAAAATTATAGACATCCTGGTGGGTGTGCATAGTAGTATCTCACTACGGTTTTGATTTGTGTTTCCCTAAAGACTGAGGCTGTTGAGCATCTTTTCATGTGCTCGTGAACCATTCCTATATCTTTCTTGGTGAAGTATCTATTCACGTCCTTTTTCCATTTTAAATCGGTTTATTTGTCCTATTATGAGTTGGAAGAGTTCTTTATGTGTTCTGGATACATTAGATACATGATCTATCAGATATACAGTATACAAACGTTTTCTCCCATTCTGTAGCTTTTCATTTGCTTTTGAAACACAGAAGTTTTAGCTGTGATGAAGACCAGGTTAGCCATTTATTTCCTACATTGGTTGTGCCTTTGGGGTTGTGACTAAGAAAGCTTCGGCTAACTCAAGGTCATAAAGATTTCCTTCTCTTTCTTCTAAGATGTTTGAGAGGTTTGGCTCATACGTTTAGGACTTTTGGTGTGAGCTGGGTCAATCTGTGTGTGTGGTGTGAGGGGAAGGTTCTGTTCAGCTTTGTGCAGGAGCATCCCTGCATCTGTCTGCCTCCTCGCCTTCTGCCTGGAGGTGAGCAACACTGCCCCCAAGTGGCAGCCTCCGCCCTCATTCCGCCTCACTTCAGTTCAGGAGACTTGAGTATCTTGACTGCGCAACTCTTAATTCCAGTTTTCCGGAAGAAGAATTGGACAGATTGGCTCATTTGGGATCAGAAGACAGCCCTTGGTCCATCACGTTGAGTGTCCATAGTGTGACTTTGGCCACCAGGACCCACTCCTAGATGAGTGATGGTTCTCAGAGAGGAGGGTTGGTGTGAGCTGGGCAAATACCCCCAAGAAAGGGTCTCTTCGGCCTCAGGCTCATTTTCTTGTGTTCACCACCCTGGATCCCCTGTGAACTAGATTCATGTCTCCGGTTCAGGGCTCACAGGTCAGATCCTCGAAACTGGTTTTTGCTCCACCTGTGTTTAAGTGTCCAGGAAAACAAATGAAACAACCAGCTAATGGACAACTTAAAAAAAAAAAAAACAAGAGTTTCTATGCAAAAATCCAGCTTTTAGGATTCACTTTAAAGTTAGGCAGCTCTGGACTTGGCTGTTTGTTGGTGGCCTCTGAGTGGCAACTGTCCTCTTCAGACAAAAGACATCGTCTCCTGCTTGCCCCAGCCCCCACACACTGTTACTGCACACACAGTCCTCTGTTCTTATTAATGTTTCCTCCCTGACTCTGTGGGCTTCCCTTGTAGTTCCATCGGTAAAGAATCTGCCTGCAGTGCAGGAGACCTGGGTTCGATTCCTGGGTCAGGAAGATCCCCTGGAGGAGGAAATGGCAACCCACTCCAGTATTCTTGCCTGGAGAATTCCATAGACAGAAGAGCCTGGCAGGCTACAGTCCAGGAGGTCACAAGAGTCGGGCATGACTTAGCGACTAAACCACCATCCTGACTCTGTAGATGTTTGAATGTGTACTGCCACCCCCAGAAATCTCTTTCAGGCCACTGCCTGCCCACAGACTCCTGTGCCTCTTGCGTGTCACCCAGAGGCTGACTTGGAGCCCGGCAGTGTCCTAGTTTCAAGTCAGCCACATTCGTGCCGTGCTGGGCTCATAATGGAATTTTGCNATGCAAAAATCCAGCTTTTAGGATTCACTTTAAAGTTAGGCAGCTCTGGACTTGGCTGTTTGTTGGTGGCCTCTGAGTGGCAACTGTCCTCTTCAGACAAAAGACATCGTCTCCTGCTTGCCCCAGCCCCCACACACTGTTACTGCACACACAGTCCTCTGTTCTTATTAATGTTTCCTCCCTGACTCTGTGGGCTTCCCTTGTAGTTCCATCGGTAAAGAATCTGCCTGCAGTGCAGGAGACCTGGGTTCGATTCCTGGGTCAGGAAGATCCCCTGGAGGAGGAAATGGCAACCCACTCCAGTATTCTTGCCTGGAGAATTCCATAGACAGAAGAGCCTGGCAGGCTACAGTCCAGGAGGTCACAAGAGTCGGGCATGACTTAGCGACTAAACCACCATCCTGACTCTGTAGATGTTTGAATGTGTACTGCCACCCCCAGAAATCTCTTTCAGGCCACTGCCTGCCCACAGACTCCTGTGCCTCTTGCGTGTCACCCAGAGGCTGACTTGGAGCCCGGCAGTGTCCTAGTTTCAAGTCAGCCACATTCGTGCCGTGCTGGGCTCATAATGGAATTTTGCTATTTGCATTCAGTTCTCTGCACCATGCCAGTGGCATTGATAAACACGAGCGTTTGGTGGAAATGATGCCAGGGCCGGGCTCAATGAGAATGTGCAGTACTCGGGGGCCCCTCATGCATGGCGCCTCTTTCTTAGAATTAGAGCAAAGAATTTAATGTTCTGGCTTACTTGACCACAGTAACCATCCAATGCAAATGAGGCAGAAGGCAGAGCAGTTTGGAATGGGGAGTGGGGAGGGAGGCAGTTCAGAATGTATCACCAAAGGAATCCCAAACTCCCACTTTCTACCAAAGAAAATAAAAGATGTTCTGAGTGTGGAAGACATTAAGAAAACGTTTTTCCAATGGGATAAATCTATTTTATATTGCTTTGGAAAATTGAGGACAGTTAGTTCTTACTCTTACACAACTAACATGTCTGTCTTTGCCATTGAAATCTTGGAAAATGTGAGAGATACTAAACAGTATTTACTACCCAGAGGAAACCACTTGTAACATAGCAGAGACTCGCCCTCTCTCTAAGCCTGTGAGTTCACAGAACTGACATCACCCTGTCCAAGCATCTATTGCAAATGTCATGTCATCATAGCATCTTCCCAGATCGTTACTGGTATTCCTGGTGCTCCATAAACGTGATTGTCGATGACTGCGGGTATCCCATAATACGTGTGGCTCCCAAAGGTTAGATTCTTTCCTTTCGTTTCTTACCGTAAATAACGTCGCCCTGAGCATCTTTATGTGTAGGTCTTTATTCATGTTTTAGATATCATGAAAGAAGTTTCCCGGAAAACGTTGGAAAGGTCGCTGAAAGGTATTGGTATTCATCCACAGCACAGAGCTTAGCTCAAGTTCTTGTTGGTTCAAAGATGCCTGCGGAAAATACGCCCACAGCTTCTGCACTGAGGTCCTTCCGTGTCTTCTGCTGCCCTTTCCCTGTGTGGGCCTTCGTTTCAGGGCTCATCCCGTAAACTCTGAGCATCCATTGGGCATCTCTCATGTCCCGGCGCAGAACAGCAAGCAAGGAAAAGGTGTGGTCCCTGCCGGCAAGGAGGTGCTGTCCCCTTTATGACCCTGGGTGTCGACCTTCAGAAGCAGAATTAGTGGGCACTCCCCATGCCCTGGANAGCAAGGAAAAGGTGTGGTCCCTGCCGGCAAGGAGGTGCTGTCCCCTTTATGACCCTGGGTGTCGACCTTCAGAAGCAGAATTAGTGGGCACTCCCCATGCCCTGGAGGTACCCCCTTGTAGTTGCGGAGAATCAAGTAAAGAGAGAACGATAAGGTAGGTGATATAAAGGGGAGTGTTAGGGTGTCTTGAGCACAGGAAGAGGAGCAGCTAGGAGCTTCCAGGCGAGAGGATGCTCCAGGAAGGAGAGACAGCATGGACAAGGGCATAGAGGGTAAAAACCCTTACTTCCTGGGGAAGGGGATGGCACCCCACTCCAGTATTCTTGCCTGGGAAATCCCACAGACAGCGCCTGGCGCGCTACAGTCCACAGGATTGCAGAAGTGTTGGACGTGACTGAGAGAATAAACAACTCCACCTGAGCCCCAACCTGCGTCCCCTGAGTCCTTATTCTATTCTCCAGTCTCTTCCAATGATTCCCTCCCAACACCTCAAACTCAGCTCTGTCCTTTTATTCATCCTTAAATCCCTCTTCCTTCCGCCCTGCAAACTTGTACTCATCCTTCAAAGCCCAGTCACACATCACCCGTTCTCTGATGTCCGTCTCCACATCCTCGCTTTACCTTGGGAGAGACTGCTCCTCCCTCCCATGTCGTGTCACCTGCTTTGATCTTAACTCAGTTATCACGCTTGTCCCAGTCGAATTGTTGCTCAGTCACTAAGTCGCGTCCGACTCTTTGCGACCCCATGGACTGCAGCACACCAGGCTTTCCTGGCCTTCATTGCCGCTTGGAGTTTGCTCAGACTCAGGTCCATTGAGTCAGTGATGCTGTCATCGAATTTCTAATTTATTTTTTCTGATGCTGTTTGTTTATCTTTTGTTTTTCTTCTCATCCTGATATGACAAATTCCTTGAAGTCAGGGGCAGCACTATTGGTTAGAATTCGGTGATAGAAAACCCGAGCTAATCCAGAGGTGCTTCTGACTGGTGTGGCAGCTTCTCGGTCATCAGGGACCTCAGCTCCTTCCCAGTTACTGCTTCACTTCCCTCCTCTTGAGACTCTTTCTCATGGTCCCAAAATAGCTGCTTAAGCTCTGCTCATCCTGTCAGCATTCCAGCCAGCTGGAAGAATGAAGGGCCAAAGAAAAGAATGCATCCTTCCTTTCGGGCTGATTTCTGGAACTTGCCAGCTATGTTTCCATTTCCATTTCATTGGAACTTAGTCACAGGGTCATACCCAGCCACAAAGAAGCCTAGGGGAATGTGGTCCTATTCTAGGAAGCTGTGTTTTCATGTGGATAGCAGAAGTCTCTTCCTAAATTTAGAAGAGAAGGGATACTGGGGACCTGTTAACAGTTTCTGCCATCGGGAAAAGCAGGGAGAGGTCAGGATGATTCCTCTGAGCTCGATGGGGCTGGCTAGGGGCTTGCTGCATCACCCACCAAGAAATGGGAGGAAACAGCGCAGCTACTGTTAAATGAGCACTTCTGGTATGTCAGGCTCTGTCTTCGGAGTTTATCCCTGTTTTAGAGGTGAAGAATACGGAGGCTTTGTGAAGTGAAATATCTTGCCCAGCTAACGAGGGCAGAAGCAGGATGAAGCAGGATGACAGGCTTTGGTTTCCAAAGCCTGGGTTCTGGACTGCTGCCCTGCCCTCCTCCCCGGATGAGCTCCAAGCCTTCCGTGGACCAGCACTGCTTAAATGGGAAAGAAAGAGGAACAGGTGAGGTACCGGGAGCCTCATCTCCTGTGTAGCATCTCCCAGATCCTCCAGTTCCCCTTGCCTCCCCTTTCTGGATGGCAACAGAAGTTCCTGCCCCGCAGCTCCTTATATCTAAAACCAACAATTGCTGTTGAGAAAGCAGAAGGATTTCTAATTTGGAGCCAAAGCCTCTTCTTCTTGGATGCCTCCTGTGGTGGGGGGCTCAGTATCTCTCAAGGCAATTCATTGTATTGTTCACTTCAGTTCAGTTCAGTCGCTCAGTCGTGTCCGACTCTTCGCGACCCCATGAATCGCAGCACGCCAGG
>SJYA01010412.1:1474-13204 GCA_006410615.1 Neotragus moschatus
TACACCGCTACCCATGGAAAGACGATTTCGCGCGCTGACAATACAGACGAAGCAGAATGCTGCGTTGATCACAAACAGAAACACGCGGCCTCACCGTAGCCGGGCCGCCATGGATTCGATGGCCACACGCGAGGCGCTGAAGGGAAGAAGCTGCACAATTACATGTCAGCCACAGCAGTAAGGGTCCACTAGGTCTAGAAGCATGGCGCAGGGTGTCCGAGTATTGTGCATGAAGCGCCACGAGCACCGGAAAGACGTGCGGCCGCAAGAGCGGCGGCGACAGTGGCACAGGGGTGGTCAACCACCAGAAGTTAGTCTACGGGTTGCAGTACGCTCCGCGCGCGGCAGGGACGCAAGCAGGCAGGGGAAAGTTGTACACGTCACGAGCACCTGAAAGACGTGTTGCCGCAAGAGCGGCGGCGACACTGCGGAAACGGTTGGCCACACCACGAAGTTAATCGCGGCTATAGTAGATGCAGCAAGGCGCTGAAAAGTCGAGCGCCGCAGCACACGCCTCGGTGTGCAGGAGCGGCAGCAGGCAAAAGGGACGCTGTATGCGGCACCTGCTGTCGAAGAGGTGTATGCAAAGGAGTACTATGGCCGGAAGGCGGGTCTAAGCACCGAAGCCCTCGCCGCGTACGCCATTTTTGGCAATGATGAGATAGTCGCAGCAGGCACATCAGAGTATCAGGACGCCGGCACCTCGGCGCGAAGCGTATAACCGTGGCTGCCTACGAATGGAAGAAAAAAGTAGTGCACCGAGCTCACTGCGCAGGCACACTTGTAAAGGCGACACCCACGTCTTGTAGTGGCGCGGCACGAACTAGATTCCGGGAGGAAGAGAAAGCGGCGACAGACACCGTAGGGCTGGATCCGCAACACAGGACGTGGGGAGCGTCCTTCCGCCCGACAACTTTGTTGCAGCCGTGAGACGGTAGGTAAATAGGCAAACAGGAAGCACCGCAGGTACGCAGAACGCTGAATGCTGCACGGTCACAATACGGCCTCTTCAGGGCGGATTCATTCTCTTGGCCTCTCCTCGGTGTTTGAGAGCGCCCTCACTTCGCTGAGCTTTCGAGGAGCCTCTCCGGTAGAGGAGATACATGCACATACGCACAGGTGTGTAATTCGCCAGTAGACATGGGAGCGGATCCAGGACCACACACGCATACATGAACCGCTTTCTCGGTCCATGCTGCGTCGTGACGGCCTTTATACTCTACAAATTCTTCGGTAGGTCTCGTTGCTACGGTTGCGGGGACGCGGCATTGGGGAAGTAGCGCCGTGCTGCCCGCCAAAAAGGGCCAGACGCCTACTATTTCAGCCCTGTCTCCGTTAGTCGGCGTTATAGTGCCCTACTTTCGATGCGGATTGCACTCTTCAGGGAAAGATCCACAGAAGGTTTAGCAGGAGGCGTCTGACAGGAGTGCGTGTCTACTTTTCCCCGGGTCTTCTCTGCAGCGTCGTTCACATAGTAGCGGACAACGACCGGCCGAAATACTCTCGTGGTAGGCTTCGGCGTGACATAATAAACAGGGTCCGACTCCTTTACAAGAGAGGCCGGAGTGTGCTGGCGCAAATAGTTCTTGAGAAGCGTGTGACAGTCAAGGTCCTCTTCCCGACCCTTGCGTGCCGATCGACCGTGGGTTCCGCTATTTCTTGCGAGGACACGCAGAAGATGAAGAGGCTGGACGGGGAGGAAGGACATGCGTGGAAACTGGTGCAATTATCAAGCGGTTAGGAATAACGGTGTGCCGCAATCAGGAGAACAGTTCTTCACCGTAGTCGGTAGGTGACCCTGACGAGCGACGCCGGGGCAGTCCACCGGAGCTACTAAGCACAGCGTACGAGAAGAGAAATGGAGACTCAACAGGTGATAAAGACTTTCAGCTCCTCGCGGGAGAGAAAGAGGGTAGTTCACTGTGTGCCTTCTGCCATGTATGTCATCTGCAGCACGACCGCGTGCCGTCGCTCACAGGGCAGAGCTGAAGTCGAGAGGGTGAGAAGAAGACACCCTTTAGCGTAAGGGCGCTGAAGAGGAGCGCTGATGCAGCAGCTTATATTGCGGAGAGCGGTATGCACGTGGGCGTTCCTACTTCTAGTTCGAGGAACACTCCCACCCATATGTGTCTGACGTGCCATGGCTGCCCTCGGCGCGCCCCAGGCGCCTGTCTCATCTGGGAGGCGGAGAGACACGCCGACGGGGGGAGAAACACCGGACAAAACGCGACATTATCTTCGTCGTGCGGTTGGTGCCGCGAAGCTCATCATTCTTTTGTACATTTGGGCTATCACATGTCAGTTTGCGCACGTCAGCAAGCCGACACGGCAACTTTCCTCCGCACCAGCGTCCGAAGTCATTTGTACGCGCCGTCAGGAACTCTACGACAACTATATATCTATATATATATATATATATGTGTATAAATATATACATGTGTGTACATTCACCTCGGTGTTTGAGGAATAGACCCGCGTACATCGCAGTTTTCTGCATGCTGCTCATCTTCATGTATAACTCGAGGCGTATAGTCACCACCTTGGCGGTGACTAAGCAGCCATCCTTGTTCTGCTCAACCTCCTTTTCTGCTTCACATACGCTCTACTTGCGTGGCGAGACACTGTGCCCTAAAAGACGCAGATAATAGCTCTTTCCGTTACCGGAAGCACATGAGCAAAACTCCTACCTGTTGAGTATGGTGCGCGAACCGTGATATGCAGCACATCCACGGAAAGTGTGAAGCCAGCTGCCACGCTGGTATTCACGGAACAGCATATAACATTGCCGTTCGCTTAGCCCTCGACTGCTACAGTTAGGAACAGAAAATTCGAAGGTGCTCCTAGTGCATGTGTTACCTTTCCATGCAGGCCCTACGGAGTCGGCTACGCAGCTATTACTGGGCTTATTGTGCCCTGTATCGGCACTTTAGGAACCAGAGCTTTTGGAAGGCATGGCAACTCTCACTAGCGCCGATCCTGCCGACCACTTACCGGTACTTCCATCGAGCTGCTACCAGTACGCCAATTCTTGACGCAGCTCGCTCTAGCTGGAAGGCTCGCACCTGCAAAACACAGCTGCCACAAGAAACGTCACTAGCATTTCCCCGACACACTGCTGCTTCTCCGTACACCCCAGGTGTTGTTCTCGCATGCACGCCGGATAAGCTTTCACTGTCCCCTTGAGATAACTACGTTTTCTGTCAGCGCTGGCCTCCCACAGGGTTTTGAGTGGGGTCACCGGCTGACGCACCCACGCGGCTAGTACGCAGCGGACACTAAATCTGCTAGGCTGCAGACACGACGGGCGTCGTCTTGCAGCACCTAAAGGCGACTGATGCAGCCGACGATAGGGCTCCTCCGTCATGAAAGCGAAGATTGAACCCTCTCTTCTGTACGAACAGGACTACCTCGCCTTTCGCCTTTCTTCGCGTCTCTCCCAGCTCCTGTGAATATTCCGACCGCGTTCTAACTAGCTTCACACCTCTATCACGTGACGAGTCTTACATAGCACTCATCAACGTGTGGCCGTCCTCCATCACTGGGTCCTGCAGTCAAAAGCGTCCCTATTGCTCATGCCGGCGCCTCTGCCTGTGGGCACCCCCGTAGGAGTGGCACCCGTGTCCGACCGTTGCAACGAATGGTGGCAACCCGTATTTCTGCTGTTGCACCATGCGTCGTAGGCGGGTCCACGTACGTCGCTCAGAACACCAGTGTTGACCTGCATACATATATATGTATATATGTATATGAACGTGCACATGTATGCATGTACGTGACTATGCATATATATATATGCGCTTATATGTATTTATATGTATATAAATGTATTTGTATATATATCGTCAGATGCAACTCACATTTCTGCTGTTTCACCATTGTCCTAGCGAGTTCAGATATGTAGCACTTACTACGCCACTGTCGACGTGCACGTCCCTGCGCACGCTGGTCTGCACGCCACCATCCGTTGCGCTGTTGCGGCAGGAGGTAACAAAGCAATTGTGTGAGCTTGCGCGTAGCTGGAGCGCAGCAATGCGCCTGCATTCGGAGCACATATGCTCGCGTGTGTCGCACGAACCTCCGGTGTCTCACAAGAGAAGAGAGTTTCCTCTTTTGAATACCTTTGTGCACAGATATATTTCACCAGTCTCGTGCATATACACCGTCATATTTACGTGAGCTCTAAAATGGTAGCTTTCCCCAGCGCTGTGAAGCACATAGAGTTCCAGCGGCGCTGATGTCTTCTCTCCGATTAGTGGCTGCGACGCAGAAGCCGGTAATGGTACGTGTATGTGTCGCAGTGTGGGCGAACAACGATAGCATACCAACTGCTGATCTCCTACAAGACTTGAGGGGAATACACGTGCGCCAGTGTTCAAACGAGTGGTCCCTTGTTGAGAGTGGCTCACAGTTGTGCGGATAGCCGGCTGCGTGCATGTGTCTTTACCAGCAGTCGGCGTGAACTACCCTCCAGGCACAGATCGCGCGGACGTCTTCACTGTACTGGCTGCTGGCGCGCGAGAACGTGTGCAGTGCTGAGCCTCTCGGCGCTCCTGTGCAGGGTCGCCTTGCCGTCTACACGGGTCTCTGTGTGCAACTATCAGGATGACTGTGCAGCTAACTCTTCCCTACAAGTCCGTATGTATGTATCCACGCTTGCACATCGGCGCGCTTTTGCATCTGCGTGCACGGCGGACCTATTGTGGACTCCGGTCTATTGACTTAGCCGCCCTAGCAGTGGCAGTCGCGGGCGTCCATTCAGCGGTGTAGCCGTGCCTGCACCCTACCATCGTCTTCAGCTACTGGCGCCCGAGAACTACTATATAGTTAGACTCGTATCGTTGCAGCTGATTCCAGTCATGCACGAGCATACTGGGGCTTCGACGCTACTTACCCGAATGAGGGCCCCTGCGACGTGGCGTGATGTGGTGTGTACTGAGCCAGGGAGTCGTTTCTTTCGACTATTTGCCGCACGAGTTCCAATCACGCTACTGACGTCCTACGGTCGCAGCTGTTGTCTGTGAAGCCCATGCAGAGCAGTAGGGCTTAGATGCTGCGTGCAGAGACGGGAACCATCTAGAGTGTGACCGGCTGCTGCGAGGTGCACGAGGGAGTCAACGGTATCTCAGGTTCACAAGCTTCCTCGAAGGTGTGTACGACGCTATCGTCGAAAGGAGATACGAATACGAGAGAGCTGATACTCGAGTGTAGTATAATCGGTTCGTCAATCCGGCGTCGCCTGAATCCAAAGGCCTCCCCGGGCGTGCTCAGGTGCCTGAGAAACGGACATTTCAGCCACCACCTTCGTGTACACAGCAAAGGGAGTTCACCGGCTCAGTATGCTTATCACGCATACCCCTCCTCTACGCTCCAAGCGGTGCTAGCCCGACGGGTCGTACACCTAGAGGGAGACATATTGGTACCTACTGTGGGCGGGAATCATGACGCGGCAGCTAGAGGGGGACTTTTAGCAAACAGACGTCACACCGCTTTAGGAGTGCCATACAAGCGGAGAGCTGAGGCAGCGAAAAGAATGCGGTGGGTCTATGAGCGACACAAGCTCAACTTCAGCTCCGACCCGTGAAGCAGCACCCGGTATGCATCCCCGGTACTTCCGCGCCCTGCGACCCTGAGGCATTCCGTATGCGACCTGTGCCTTGTACGCTGACGCTGCACTCGCACCAGTACGCGCGGTGCTTCCTTTTAAAACCAGGCCTGGGTGCCGTGGTGCCCATCAGCATCATTTATTATCGAGTCGTCCTCGCGTCAGACTACGTTCTGCGCGGAAGTGCGGTTGCAGCCCTTCGAACATCAGTAGCTGCGTCGCCGGGTTGTCAACACCGCCACCAGGTCCCGGCCCTACGGAAAAGAACGACGGTATGAGGCCTAGCAGTGTATACAGCTGAGACTCCAGTAGAAAGCTCACATTTAATCCGTCTTCACATCACAATGGACACCGCCGGAAAGTCACGAGCACCACCGCTTCACTATGGCGCGGCACATCCGTCCCGTGCGGAGCGTTACCTCTTGCGGGCGCAGTGTTACAGTTTAAGAAGTTCCAGCAGTGCGTCATTTGCAAAAGGGACGGAGGTACACCCACAGCATGAGGGATAAAGAAGAGCCCAGCATTGCCTCAGTCACACCGCCTACCACAGGAAACTGCAGCGGTTTCCTCGACCGGGTCCGGTAGCACGGCAGGTCTACCAACGCCGCAACACCCGAACCGAACACCACGTTCATTCTCTTCTTGCTGCCATCGATAAAAGCGTGTGTTTCACAGAGACGCAAGACATCTACTGCCGCTACTACTGCTCCTACGTCGCACGGTTTTTAAAACTTCAGCCGCGGTGGATGCCGTGCATATCATCGGTGAAGGAGCTGTCAGGTGTAGCGACAGTCGAGCGCNCGAACCGAACACCACGTTCATTCTCTTCTTGCTGCCATCGATAAAAGCGTGTGTTTCACAGAGACGCAAGACATCTACTGCCGCTACTACTGCTCCTACGTCGCACGGTTTTTAAAACTTCAGCCGCGGTGGATGCCGTGCATATCATCGGTGAAGGAGCTGTCAGGTGTAGCGACAGTCGAGCGCAAGCGCGGCACAAAGGCGAGAGGGCCGCCCGCGCAAGGTCTAGCCAGTGGCGTTCCGCGCGGCAAGAAGAAAACATCCTCCCCTCCAGTATTTAGACTGTCCACTTGCCTCGCGTGCACATTTTGCTGCAAACAAAAAAAATTCCTTTCCCCTTGTAAGAAGCAGGCTCTCATCCTCATTCATCGTCCGTGGAAAAACTTTCCCCCACCTCCCTGTGCCCAACTGTTTCCTGTAGTCCTACTCGCGCTAAGCTTCTTAGTACGGGCGCGCTGGGGTGCAACCACTTTCGTGTAGCGGTAGGGTGTATCGCCGCCTTAGCGTGCTACTATCGTACGGAACCCTTCGCTTCTTAGAACTCTCGCTTCTGTAGACGGACTTAAAAAACCCCGAGAAAGCGCGTCCCAGCTAATTTTCTGTTGTGTTTAGAGAGAAGGCAGACTGAAGGAAGCAGCGTGGACGCAGCTTGGGTCTGCGAAGCACAAATGTGGCCCTGAGGCACCCTCGGCTACAGAGCAGCGGCCTCCCTTCCGTTGGTTGTGGCATCCGCGCTGGTGGGGCTTGTGCCGCCCACCAGTGCTGGTACCGCTACTACGGCTGCTAGTGATACGGTCCCTGCTACTACTGCCTCGAATGCCGGCTGGTTTTTTGCTGTTCATGTGCTGAGAGTGCAGCGACTGCGACCACTACTCTTGCCCGACAGCCAAGTTCCGCCTCGGCTTCTCTTCCTGCGAGACCAGGTACAACTTACGTGCTCATTCCCTGTGTGACTCGTGCGCCACCCATACGGTAAGCAAGCGTTATGCTCTTGATGTTACACCCTCCTCGGTGAGCTGCACAGACGTTCTTTTTTCTTTGTTCTAACGTGCTACAGTATTTGCCGGCAACAAGCCGGGAAACCGCCTGTGGGTGTTGCTTCTTGTCGCGTGGGTCTGCCTCGTCACCGGCGGCCGCTCTAACACTGACAGCTTTATCGTGCTATGTCCATTAGAAGTAGGCTGTTGCTGCCACGCCGCGCCGCACGCCGGATGCCCGTACTCCTGCTGCAACTTGTTGCGGTGTTGCTCGTCTTCCTCGCCCTCTCCCTGCTGCTGTACTGCTGGTGAAAAACTATAAGAAAAAAATTGGTTTACTCGTAAGCCTGCTGGTGTTTCACGAGCTTCCTCGCACCGCGCGCGGGGTCCTAGTGCTGCTGACTACTGCTGGTGCTGCTGCGGTTGCGGCTTCTGCTTCTGCTGCCTGGGTCTGCAGCGCCCCCTCTGCTTCCCACCCCACTGGTCCGCCTCCTCCTCCGGCAGGAGCAGCGGAGGCAGCGGGAGCAGCAGGAGCGCCGCAACAGCAGCAGTAGCAACACCAGTCGTAACAACAACGTCTGCGCATTGGAGGGACTTTGTCGTTCTCGTTGCAGCGGTACTAGCAGTCCAGGTAGAGTCGCGGCAACAGAAGACCACCAGCGCTACGGAAATCAGGCTGTAAAGAAATTCCATAAGAACGGTGCGGC
This sequence comes from Neotragus moschatus, assembly GCA_006410615.1. Taxonomy (NCBI): domain Eukaryota; kingdom Metazoa; phylum Chordata; class Mammalia; order Artiodactyla; family Bovidae; genus Neotragus; species Neotragus moschatus. The sequence continues at coordinate 9,562 of SJYA01010412.1, forward strand.
TCGGTTTTCTGGGTCTTCCCCTGCTTTGCAGAGCCACCAGCAGCTTCCCCTCTTCATGTGTTCTGTCCCCTTCCTTCGAATCCTTTGTTTCTCCTTAGCCGTAATTTATTTTTTGCTCTTCTACCCGGTCGCCGCCCCGCTTTCCGAAGCAGGAGGAGGAGCATCAAAGGCAGGCTGAGGAGCTCCATGGTCGTCGTGCCGGCTTCCACCACGACGTCGCAGCAGGTGGTAGGACGACAACAACTCTCTAAACGAGTTGCTGCGGTAGCATAATATGGGAAGGAGGGAGTAAGCCGCATTTCTACTCAGTTCTTTCTTCGCTTATTGCCGTACTCGCGGAGAAGGGCACGCTCTGTACCACCTTTAGTCATACTAGGAGCGCCGTAGGGTGTACCACCTGCAGACGTGATGCTACCCTGGGCTGTTGCTGGCGCGTGTTTCTCTGTTATAGTAAGAAATTCCCTTTCACCGTGCTGCCGTTGTGCTGCTCTTCCAGTGGACGCTTCTTTCGTTCCTTCTTAGGCTCCGTAGGGGAGAATACATCATAGCTTTCTCTGCTGCCCGCAGGCGCGCCAGCAGCAGTAGCAGCAGCGGTACGTGGTTCTCTTCGATGCGGTGGGAGCCGCGTACTACGATTACAACTAGTGCGTCGGCGACGCGGGTGCGTCAGTAGGTGCTGATGTATCTCTGCATTAGGTAGCTAACTTACGATACATGTAAGCATATGTCTGTATATACGTATGTATATGTCCGTATCTATCTATCTGTGTATGCATACTCGCCCACGGGCGTGGTGAGTGTATGTGCTGCCTCCTTCCCGCTGTTCAGGAAGCCCTTCCTGGTGCTGTATGTTATGCAGCTCCTGCGGTAATACAGCGTGCCTCTTGGCTGTTATCTACTGATATATTGCGGGCATCTGCTGAGGACGTTCCAAGTACAGAATGAAGGAGACGGTGGCTGCAGCACCCGCGCTGCTGCCTGGCAGCGAGACTGGTCGCGTGCAGTTGCCTTCCAGCCCTCCGCTTGCGCCGGCCGCCGCAGCTGTGGCAGCAGCCGCAACTCTCGCTTCTCTCTCGGCTGCAGCAGGAGGTGCCGCAGAGACCCAGTCACCACAGCAGTACGCACCGACTCCAAGACAACAGGGGAAGCAGAAGCTGCAAGAGCAGCAGCAGGAAGAGCAGCAAAAGCCAGAGCAACAGCAGCAGCAGTTGATGTTTGCGGGAGGGACGTCGCCTAGTACCTTGTCGTCATCTTCATCGTCTCACTCGTCTGCTGCTGCGTCCCGTCATGAGGATGAGGAGGAGAAGAAACATCCACAACTGAAGCTACACAAGAAGTCGAAGACGACTGAGGAGGAGGGTGACCTGACGGAGACAGACGAAGTAGAGAAGCCGACGAGTGCAACAACCGGAGTGAAGGATGACGACCAGGGGGGAAAAGGAGAACATGACGTAGTGCAGCCACAGCAGGGTAAAGATCATAAAACGGGTGATACGCAGGTCAGAGAGAACGAGGATTTATGCGCAGTCGAAACTGGTAGCAGGAAATCGTCAGCCGCCGCGGCTGCAGCAGCTCTTCAGGAGGATGAGCAGCAGAAACCAGAAAAGCAGGAGCAGCAGCAAGTGGAGGAGGAGCAGCAGCAGGAGCAGCAGCGGCGGTGCGCCAGTAGGAAGGACGATTGCAGCCAATCTTGTGAAGAGGACAAAGAAGATGGCGAGCTACTCGCCCCCACGGACGACAACAGTAGTAGTAAAAGTAGCGATAATGTAAGCAGCGGCACCACTGGTGACGCAGGGCAGAAAAGCAGTAAGAAGCCATCCAGAAGTAGTAGTGTAAGAACGACTAGCCGATGCCCTCGTGTGGAAGAAGGCAGCGGAGGAGACGAACAAAGCGCGAGCCCCGGCATCGGTGAAGAGGAGGAGGTGAAGAAAGGAGAGGTAGGCGAAAGCCGCAACAACGAAAAGGAAAGTGAGACAGTATGCAAGGATTTTACCAGCAGTTCTCGACAGGCAACATCTCCGAAGAGGCAAGAAGAAGATGGAGAAAAGAGCAGCGGCAGTCGAGCACGAGAGGAGAGAGACACGAAGAGAAGCGCGGAAGTCACGAAGGTCACTGTCAAAGAGCAGCAGCCACAGCAAAAGGAGCAGGGGCGGGAGCAGCAGGAAGAGCCGGATGGGACGCGGGAGCAGAAGGAGCAGGAACAGCAGCAGCAGCAGCCTCGAAGTAAGGGCAGCGGCGAAGGCCGCGGAGTAGAAGGTAAAGCGTCAGCATCATCGAGCCGCGGTCGCTCTGGAGAGAAGCAGGTCACGGAGGGCAGTAGCAGCAGCGGGAAGAGTCAGCAAGCAACGCGCAGCAGCGGAAGTGATGCGAGTAGCCCCAGAGGACGTGCTCCTGCTGCTGAGTGGGTGGCGAAGGCGACCCCTGCAGCGGCAGCAGCAGCCACAGGAGGCGCGACAGCTGCGGTGAAGGAGCCTCGGAACGTATCAAAGAAGCAGCAGCAGCGGCAGCGGCAGCGGCAGCAGCAGCGGCAGCAGCAGGAAGAGGACGAGGTACCCACGGATCTATCCATGCTGTCTTCGCCGTCATCCTCGTCGTCTCCGTCCTCCTCATCTGCTGCACTAGCGAGAGAAAATGAAAGCGCAGCAGACGGCGGTGGAGCAGCAGGAGGAGAGTCGCGGGGACCGCTTCCGACTGCTACTGTTGCAGCAGCAGCAGCGCCAACAAGAGAGGAACGGAAAGGGAAGAACAAAAGTAGTCACCTAGGAGGAGGACGTAGCTCTGGGAAGGGCGGCCAGCAGCCAGTGAAACAAGGTGATANCGGCGGTGGAGCAGCAGGAGGAGAGTCGCGGGGACCGCTTCCGACTGCTACTGTTGCAGCAGCAGCAGCGCCAACAAGAGAGGAACGGAAAGGGAAGAACAAAAGTAGTCACCTAGGAGGAGGACGTAGCTCTGGGAAGGGCGGCCAGCAGCCAGTGAAACAAGGAGATAGAGATCCGGCTTGCCACAAGAGCAAGCAAGGAGGTGGAGGAAGAATAAGAGGCAGTACGACGAGTGCGCAGGTGGCGGACGGAGGAGAGGATGGAGCAGAACGAGCAGTAGCAGGTAGAGGAGAAAGAGAAGAAGAAGGAAAGAAGCGAGCGGAGGCAGAAGAACAAGAAGAAGGAGAAAAAGGAGAAGAAAACGGGGAAGAAGGAGGAGGTGCTGGGAGAGGAGGACGAAGTAGTAACAGCGCTGGCGGTACTGGCAAGGATACCGAGAAAAAGACATCGGAGGAGAAAATTGCGGAGAAGAAGAAGAGTAGCAATACCAGCAGTAATAGCAGCAGTAGTAATAGTACGACCAATAAGAGTAACAGCAGCAGTAGCAATAGTACGACTAATGACAGTACTAGCAGCAGTAGTAGTAGTACGACTAATAACAGAATGAAACAAATTAGCAAAGGCAAAGGCAGAAACATTATACAGCAGCGTCGTAGTAGTGAGGAGGCAGGCGATGCTGAAGTAAAAGGTAGCAGCAGTAGCAGTAGCAGTAGTGACAGTCCGAGCAGTGGAAGCGGCAGCAGTGACAGCAGCGCAGAAAGCGGCACGGACGGCGGCGGTAGCAGCGGAAGTGGCGGAGATGTTAGCAGTATCGTAAGCGCTAG
>SJYA01010414.1:2760-12836 GCA_006410615.1 Neotragus moschatus
TCCTTTTAAATCCTTTCACTTTTTATCGTTATGGTGTCCAGCATATTGTGTTTAAATATTTACTTTAAATCTGTAGTCTTATCTAGATACTCTCCTAGCTACAAGTCAGAGGTTCTAGTGCAGAAGGAAATATAAGAGATATTCAGAAGGGAAAAGACCAAATCCCAAATTCACTGGGCCAAAAAGTGTTTGTGGTTAAAACTGTACCAGTGTAGGTAAGAAACACTACACAGTGCAAATACCTGGTAAGGGCGTCATGGTGTGACTGTGGCTGGAGGAGGGGCTGAGCCCCGCAGGGTGTACGAGTACAGGCTGCACAGCTCAGAAGCAAGTGTCTGAGTCTGTGGTCTGTAAAAAGGAAACATGCAGTGAGCTGCGGCATTCTGTGGGTACTGTCATGGTGTTTAATCTTCCATCCTGCTTTGTCCATGAAGGAATGTAAAACAGAGGGATAAGAGTCGGATGAGGCCCCCAGGGTTCTGACGGAACCACCACACACTGTCTTTGAGGGTGGAGAAATTACACCACAGTGTAGAGTTGGCTCCCTCCTGTAGACTCAGGGCTGGGGGACTCTGCTCCACATCCACCCCTCTCACACTTGATGAGAAAGAGAGAAACAGTCACAGGTGAGGGTCACAGTAGTGTGGTGTAAGTCACTCAGTCATGTCCCACTCTTTGAGACCCCATGGACTATATACAGTCCATGGAATTATCGAGGCCAGAATACTGGAGTGGGTAGTCTTTCCCATCTCCAGGGGATCTTCCCAACCCAGGGATCAAACCTACGTCTCCTGCATTGCAGACGATTCATTACCAGCTGAGCCACAGAGCTCCCGCAAAACCCTGAAATTGCCCTCAGGAATGATGAGGATAGAAAGTCTGTAGAACTTATGAGCTCCTGCTTCTCTCTCCCACAACACAAGAGCTACTCAATCCTTCAGATTCCCCTGTGGGGCAGCCCTAACCTTCAACAAACCTGGGCAAACAGAAGCCCCAGCACAGTGTCCACTTGCCTCTTCATGACACTTTGCTTTGTTGCTGGGAAATTTTCATTTTAAGATACACAGTAAACCCTGGGTGGTGAGGGTCATGACTTGACTGAAAATGTTCCTGCTCCTGTAACCAAGCAGCTCAGCCAACAAACCCTGCTCAGGTGACACTGACAGGAAGTGCCACCTACCATCACCAATTGCATGGAGAACACTGAACTTAAGAAAACAAGAATTTTTTCTTTTGTTACAAAGAAAAAAAGGAAGAAAGAAAAAGAAAAATAATCTAAGATGTCTTTGAGAACCAAACACTTCCAGGATTCTGTTTGCCTTCAAAGAACATGCCAACTTCCTAAAAATGACACTGTCAGAGACCCTGAGTCTTTTAAGCTACCAGATGTCAGGAGGTTTGTGTTCAGCTCCCCTTAAAGTCCCAGGCACCGTGTCACTCAGAGCACAGAAGTGCTAGGCTGAGTCTTTCCAACGGACTGATGTTTTCCTCCAGTGGAAGGAGTTCTCATTCCTGTTAAATTCAGTCTCAAAACAGTTGATGTCTGAAACAAGGCTGTCTTTAGATGTATACTTCAGGAGAACCTGGAGTCCTTGGTGAGGGTACTGCATGTACCAGAAGAGATTTGTTTGAGCAGAAGATGAGTACTTGCACCTCAGCTCCAGAGGGGGTCCTTCAGAGAGTGCGGTGGCCATCAGGCTGGGCCACTGACTGGGATCTAGCTCCTCCTGAAACATCAGTGCTGAATCAATGAACTCAGCTAAAACAAAGAGTCTCTATTCAAAGTCAAATTGGAGCAATGTTCCACGTGCAGACATGGGAGTAAAGTGGAATGCCAGTCAGTCAGGAATGGAAGCACCTCAAGGTGGACCCCACAGTCACAGCAAAGCAGTGAAGAAGTGGTGAGAATTTTTCTTGGGAATCCTGCACAAACAAAAGTCTGAAGACTGGCTGACTTGAACCCAGGTTGCTCTGAGGTTGAGGCATGACAGAAGATTTAGATTTCTCCTCCTGAAGGAGATTGTATGGAGTGTTAGGAAGGAGGCTGTCTTAACAGAACTGCTTACCTCTAGTGTCTGAGATGCTTTACATATCATTGTGTAAAAAATGTCACAATATCTCTTTAAACTGTAAAGAAAGAAAGTTTTTGTGAGTTTATTCTGATCTTATATAGAAAGCCATTTCCGATTTATTCAACAGCCTCCTCTATCAGCCAGATGGAGAAATAAAGAGAAATTCACATTTTTGTGAACCTTCTTCACTCCCTTCCTGCCCTTGTATGGTTGAATTTAAAGCATTAAAATATGTAGAGAAGATAATTTATGTTTTGTAGGCTCTTAAAGTTATAAAATTAGGCATTTAAAAAAACACAAAATTAGGAATAAAATTGAATAGAAAAAAATTTTTAGAATGAGAAGTAAAGCTATAGGAAATTACAATCTCAAAACAAATACCACAAGCAGTATATATATCTAGAAAATGATACAACATTTCAGTAGTTATTTCCCTGATACATTTCTATAATACCTTTTGTTTCTGTGTTCTTTGGCTCCATAATTTGTTTCTTCATATGACAATAAGTTTTGTTAATACTTCCTATCTAGAGAAAATAAAGATAATTTGGTCTTTACTCCTACATACTTGATAATTTTTTTTAATATTCACAGTTTATTTTTAGTAATGCATGAACATTTTTAGGATTAGAGTCAAATTTGGGAATTTTCTATCAAGTTACTATGTGCTACAAGATTTCATTATATTTCAAATTTTCTTGTTCTATAACCAATTCTAAGCACTATGAACTAACACTTAACACATTTATTAAGCCTGTTATTTTCCTTTTGTTGTGTAATAAATTATCATGAACTTTGTGATTTAAAACAATATCCATTTATCTCACAGTTTCTGTATGTCAGAAGTCAGGGCACAGCTAAGCTGGATCTCACAAATCTGTGATCATGGAGTCAACTAACACTGTGGTCTTGTCTGAGGCTTGAGGGTCCTCTTCCAAACTCATGTGATTGTGGCAGAATTCATTTCCTCATAGCCATAGCCCGCATGACATCTTGCTCCCTCAAGCCTGAGTGAATCTAACTAATCTGAGAAAAAGCTTAAGCCTTCTTTGAAAGAGCTTACCTGATTAAATTAAGCCCACCAAATACAATCTCCCTATTGATTTACTCAAGTTCAAACTGATTCAGTTCAGTTCAGCTCAGTCACNGCATGACATCTTGCTCCCTCAAGCCTGAGTGAATCTCTCTAATCTGAGAAAAAGCTTAAGCCTTCTTTGAAAGAGCTTACCTGATTAAATTAAGCCCACCAAATACAATCTCCCTATTGATTTACTCAAGTTCAAACTGATTCAGTTCAGTTCAGCTCAGTCACTCAGTTGTGTCCAACTCTTTGCGATCCCATGAATCGCAGGAGGCCAGGCCTCCCTGTCCATCACCAACTCCTGGAGTCCACTCAGACTCGTGCCCATCGAGTCAGTGATGCCATCCAGCCATCTCATCCTCGGTCGTCCCCTTCTTCTCCTGGCCCCAATCCTTCGCAGCATTAGAGACTTTTCCAATGAGTCAACTCTTTTTTTTTTTTTTTTTTTTTTTTTTTTTTTANTTTTTGATAAGAGTTTGAGCTGCTAACACTGCATAAATTTGTATTACCCCTTGATCTCTATGTACAATCTAAAAATGTATAAAAGGCCTTGAAAGACAATAAGGGCTGGGGCCAGTTGCTGGACTGTTTTCCCCCATTTCTCCCACTTACTCTAATTTCTGGCTGAATTCCCATCTGGGGCGTGGAGGCTCGTCATGTCTACTTACTCGCCCTGGCTCTTAAGATCCACGCGAGGGAGTGCTCAAGGTGGGGCACCCCCCGATATTCAAGAGGACACCAGTAGCCCACGTAGATGGTGCAAACCTCTTGTCTTGAGGTTTTATTGGCTTTCCATGTAAACCAAGTTATTCAGCCNTTCCCATCTGGGGCGTGGAGGCTCGTCATGTCTACTTACTCGCCCTGGCTCTTAAGATCCACGCGAGGGAGTGCTCAAGGTGGGGCACCCCCCGATATTCAAGAGGACACCAGTAGCCCACGTAGATGGTGCAAACCTCTTGTCTTGAGGTTTTATTGGCTTTCCATGTAAACCAAGTTATTCAGCCTCTTTTTTCCACTTAATTTTCCTACTACACTATTTCTTCCTAATCTAATCTTCTATCAATAAATAAATACTTCTAAGATGCTGACGCCGTCCATGCTTCAAATCACCCTGGATCCACCAGGGCTGGTCCCCGGCAGGTACTGTCATGGTGTTTAATCTTCCATCCTGCTTTGTCCCTGAAGGAATGTAAAACAGAACGATGAGAGTTGGATGAGGCCCTCGGGGTGCTGACGGAACCACTACACATTGTCTGTGAGGGTGGAGAAATTACCCCACAGTGTAGAGCTGGCTCCCTCCTGTAGACTCAAGGCTGGGGGACTGTGCTCCACATCCACCCCTCTCACACTTGATGAGAAAGAGAGAAACAGTCACAGGTGAGGGTAACAGTAGTGTGATATAAGTCGCTCAGTCGTGTCCCACTCTTTGCGACACCATGGACTATATACAGTCCATGGAATTCTCTAGGCCAGAATACTTGGTACCCTTTCCCTTCTCCAGGGGATCTTCCCAACCCAGGGATCGAAACCATGTTTCCCGCATTGCAGGCAATTCTTTACCAGCTGAGCCACAGAGCTCTTGCAAAACCCTGAAAGTGCCCTCAGGAATGATGAGGATAGAAAGTCTATAGAACTTGTGAGCTCCTGCTTCTCCCTCCCACAACACTACAGCTACTCAGTCCTTCAGATTCTCCTGTGGGGCAGCCCCAACTCACAGCTAACCTGGGCAAACAGAAGCCCCAGCACAGTGTCCACTTGCCTCTCCCTGATACTTTGCTTTGTTGCTGGGAAATTTTCACCTTAAGATACACAGTAAACCCTGGGTGGTGAGGGTCATGACTTGACTGGAAATGTTCCTGCTCCTGCAACCAATCAGCTCAGCCAACAAACCCTGCTCAGGTGACACTGACAGGAAGTGCCACCTACCATCACCAATTCCATGGAGAACACTGAACTTAAGAAAACAAGATTTTTTCTTTGTAAAACAAACAAAAACAAGAACCAAAAAAAAAAAAAAACACACACACACAAAGAAAAATAATCCATATGTCTTTGAGAACCAAACTCTTCCAGCATTTTGTTTGCCTTCAAAGAGCATGCCAACTTCCTAAAAATGACACTCTCTGAGACCCTGAGTCTTTTAAGCTACCAGATCTCAAGAGGTTTGTGTTCAGCTCCCCTTGAAGTCCCAGGCACCATGTCACTCAGAGCACAGAAGTGCTAGGCTGAGTCTTTCCAATGGACTGATGTTTTCCTCCAGTGGAAGGAGTTCTCACTCCTGTTAAATTCAGTCTCAAAACAGTTGATGTCTGAAACAAGGCTGTCTTTAGATGTATACTTCAGGAGAACCTGGAGTCCTTGGTTAGGGTACTGCACGTACCAGAAGAGATTTGCTTGAGCAGAAGATGAGTAGTTGCACCTCAGCTCCAGAGGGGGTCATTCCGAGACAGTGAGGTGGCCATCGGGCTGGGCCACTGACTGGGATTTAGCTCCTGAAACATCAATGCTGACTCAATGAACTCAGCTCAAACAAAAAGTTTCCATTCAAAGTCAAATTGGAACAATGTTCCATGTGCAGACAAGGGAGTAAAATGGAATGCCAGTCAGTCAGAAACGGAAGCACCTCAAGGTGGTCCCCACAGTCACGGCAGAGCAGTGAAGTAGTGGTGAGAACTTTTCTTGGAGATCCTACACAAACAAAAATCTGAAGACTGGCTGACTTGAACCCAGGTTGCTCTGAGGTTGAGGTACGACAGAAGATTCAGATTTCTCCTCCTGAAGGAGATTGTACAGAGTGTTAGGAAGACAAGCTGTCTTAACAGAACTGCTTGCCTCTAGTGTCTGAGATGCTTTACATATCATTGTGTAAAAAATGTCAGAATATTTCTTTAAACTGTAAAGAAAGAAAGTTTCTGTGAGTTTATTCTGATCTTATACAGAAAGCCATTTCCAGTTTATTCGACAGCCTCCTCTATCAGCCAGGTGGAGAAATAAAGAGAAGTTCACATTTTTGTGGACTTTATTCACTCCCTTCTTGCCTTTGTATAGTTGAATTTAAAGCATTAAAATTATGCAGAGAAGAGAACTTATGTTTTGCAGGTCCTGAAAGTTATAAAATTGGGCTTTTTAAAAGGACACAAAATTATGAATAAAATTGAATATAAAATAATTTTTAGAATGAGAAGCAAAACTATAGGAAATTACAATCTCAAAAAAGAATACCACAAGCAATATATATCTAGAAAATGATATAACATTTCAGTAGTTATTTCCCTGACACATTTCTATAATACCTTTTGTTTCTGTGTTCTTTGGCTCCATAATTTGTTTCTTCATATAACAGTAAATTTGTTAATACTTCCTATCTAGGGAAAATAAAGATAATTTTGTCTTTATTTCTAACATACTTGATAATTTTTTTTAATATTCACAGTTTATTTTTAGTAATGCATGGACATTTTTAGGATTAGAGTCAAATTTGGGAATTGTCTATCAAGTTACTATGTATTACAAGATTTCATTACATTTCAGGTTTTCTTATTCTCTAACCAATTCTAAGCACTATGAACTAACACTTAACACATATTAAGCCTGTTATTTTCCTTTTGCTGTATAATAAATTATCATAAACTTTATGATTTAAAACAACATCCATTTACCTCATAGTTTCTGTATGTCAGAAGTCAGGGCACAGCTAAGCTGGATCTCACAAATCTGCAATCATGGAGTCAACTAACACTGTGGTCTTGTCTGAGGCTTTAGGGTCCTCTTCCAAACTCATGTGATTGTGGCAGAATTCATTCCCTCATAGCCACATTCCCCATGACAGCTTGTTCTCTCAAGCCTGGGTGAATCTTTCTAAACTGAGAAAAAGCTTAAGCCTTCTTTGAAAGAGCTTACCTGATTAAATTAAGCCCACCAAAGACAATCTCCCTATTGACTCACTCAAGTTCAAACTGATTAGGCACTTTACATCTGCAAATCTTTCCTTTGAAATATAATAAAACAATAAAAAGAATGATATCTAATACAATCACAAGAACATAGAAGAAATATAAGCAAACAGAGATGAATAACATAATTACTGAAAGTAAAAACACTCTAAAAGTAACCAATAGCAGAATAACTGAGGCAGAGAAATGGATAAGTGAGCTAGAGGATAGAATGTTGGAAATAACTGCTGAAGAGCCAAATAAAGGGAAAGGAATGAAAAGACTTGAGGAAAGCCTCAGAGACCTTTGGGACGATATTAAATGCACCAATATTTGAGTTATAGGGGTCCCAGAGGAAGAAGAAAAAAAGAAAGGCAAATTTTTGAATTAATTATAGTTGAAAACTTCCTCAACATGGGAAAGGAAATAGTCAATCAAATCCAAGATGCACAGAAAGTCCCCTACAGGTTAAACCCAAGGAGAAACACATTGAGACACATATTAATCAAGCTAATGGAGATTGAGCACAAAGAATTGAAAGCAGCAAGGGAAAAGCAACAAGTAACATACAAGGGAAAACCCATATGATTAACAGAGGATCTTTCAGCAGAAACTCCATAGACCAGAAGGGAATGGCAAGATGTATTTAAAGTACTACACGATTACTATACCCAGCAAAGATCTCATTCACAATTGATGGAGAAATCAAAAGCTTTATGAACAAGCAGAAATTAAGAGAATTCAGCACCACCAAACCAGCCTTGCAACAAATACCAAAAGGGACTTGTATAGCCAGGAAACAAAAAAGAAAGGAAAGATTTACAAAAACAAATTCAAAACAATCAAGAAAATGCCAACAGGAACATATGTATCAATAATTACATTAAATGTAAATGGATTAAATGCACCAATCAAAGATACAGACTGACTGAATGGATACAAAACTAAGACCCATATATATGTTGCCTACAGGAGACCCCCTTCAGACCTAGAGACACAGGCAGACTGAAAGTAAAGGGATGGGAAAAGATATTCCGTGTGAATGGAAACCAAAGAAAGCTGGAGTGGCCATCCTTATTTCAGAGAAAATAGACTTTAAAATAAAGAATATCATAAGAGACAAAGAAGGACACTACATAATGATCAAGGGATCAATCCAAGAAGAAGACATAACAATTGTAAATGTCTATGCACCCAACACAGGAGCGCCTCAACACAGAAGGCAAACACTAACAGGCATAAAAGGAGAAACCAACAGCAGCACAGTGATAGTAGGGGACTTTAACACCCCACTGTCATCAATGGACAAATCATCAAAACAGAATCAATAAGGAAACACAAACCTTAAATGAAACCTTAGACTAAATGGACCTAATTGATATCTTCAGGACTTTCCATCTAAATGCAGAAGAATACACTTTCTTCTCAAGTGTACATGGTATATTCTCCAGGATAGACCACACCTTGGGCCACAAATCAAGCCTCAGTAAATTTAAGAAAATTGAAATTGTATCAAGTATTTTCTCTGATCACAATGCTATGAGACTTGATATAAACTACAGGAAAAAAAAACCAGCAAAAAAACAAAAACTCATGGAAATTAAATAATACATTACTAAATAACAAAGAGGTTACTGAAGAAATAAAAAAGAAATAAAAATATTCCTAGAAACAAATGACAATGAAAACACAAATGTCCAAAAGCTATGGGACTCCGCAAAAACAGTTCTAATAGGGAAGTTTATAGAGATACAATCATAGCTCAGAAGCAAGAAAAGCATCGAATAGACAACCTAACTCTACATCTAAAGCAGCTGGAAAAAGAAAAACAAAAATCCCCTAAAGTCAGCAGAAGAAAGGTGATCATAAAAATCAGAGCAGAAATAAATGAAAAAGAAATGAAGGAAACAAAAGCAAAGAGAAATAAAACTAAGTTCTTTGAGATTAACAAAATTGACAAACCACTAGCCAGATTCATCAAGAAAATAAAAGGAGAAAAATCAAATTAATAAAATTAGAAATGAAAAAGGAGAGGTTACAACAGACAATGCAGAAACACAAAGGATCATGAGAGAATATTATGAGCAACTACATGCTAATAAATTTGACAATCTACAGGAAATGGACAGATAGTTAGAAAAGATCAGCCTTCCAAGATTGAACCAGGAAGAAATAGAAATTATTAACAATCTAATTACAAACGGTGAAACTGAAACAGTGATTAAAAAAAAAATCTCCCCCAAAACAAAAGCCCAAGGCCAGATGGCTTCACAGGGGAATTCTATCAAACATTCAGAGAAGAACTAATGCCTATTTTTCTGAAACTCTTCCAAAAAATTTAAGAGGAAGGAACACTTCCAAAGTCATTCTACAAGGCCACAATCACCCTGATACCAAAACCAGGAAAAGAAAACAGGAAAAAAGAAAATTACAGGCCAATATCACTGATGAACATAGATGCAAAAATCCTCAACAAAATTCTAGCAAACAGAATCCAACAACACATTAAAAAACTCATACATCATGATCAAGTCAGGTATATTCCAGGGATGCAAGGATTCTTCAATATATGTGAATCGATCAACATGATATAGCATATCAAAACTGAAAGATTAAAATCCATATGATCATCTCAATAGATGCAGAACACTCGATGACATAAATCAAAGCAAGATCTTCTATGACTCACCTCCTAGAGTAATGGAAATAAAAACAAAAATAATCAATTGGGACCTAAGTAAGCTTTAAAGATTTTTCACAACAAAGGAAACTACAAACAAGGTGAAAAGACAACCCTCAGAATGGGAGAAAATAGTAGCAAGGGAAATAACTGATAAAGAATTAATTTCCAAAATATACAGCAGCTCATACAACTCAATATCAAAAAAAAAAAAAAAACCCTATCAAAAAGTGAGAAAGGGACCTGAAGAGACATTTATCGAAAGAAGACAAAAAGAAGACAGATGGCTAACAAGCACATGAAAAGACGCT
>SJYA01010415.1:0-13706 GCA_006410615.1 Neotragus moschatus
CTTTTCATTCTACAGATCTTTAACCTTCTTGGTTAAATTTATTCCTAGGCATTTCATTGTTTTTGATGCTGTTGTAAATGGGATCATGACTTAGTCTTGGTGGGCTGTGTCTAGGGGTCTTATTTATTCTAGGTTGTCTAGTTGGTGTGTAGTTGTTGCCACAGTAGTATCTTATGCTCCTTTGTATTTCTGTGAAATCAGCTGCATTATCTAACTTTTTTGAAGCATCTGTAAGATGGAGACAGTAACACCCAATTTGAGAAGAGTTAAATGGGATAATGAATGTACAACGTCTAGAAAAATGCCTGGTACTCAATCTGGGCTAAGCAAAAGGAAGTTAGTCTTCTGCAGTGTGAAAGTGAAAGTCGCTCAGTTGTTTCTGACTCTTTGCAACTCCATGGTCTATACAGTTCATGGAATTCTCCAGGCCAGAAAACTGGAGTGGGTAGCCTTTCCCTTCTCCAGGGGATCTTCCCAACCCAGGGATCGAACCCAGGTCTCCCACATTGCAGGTGGATTCTTTACCAGCTGAGCCACAAGGGAAGCCCTAGTCTTCCAAGGAGAAGTTTAAAAAAAAAAAAACGTTACTTTTTTTCCTTATTATGGAACCGATGAAAGTTCAAAAGAGAAGACATGTAACAGTTGGGGGACCAGAACTTATATTCATATGAGAGACCGCAATTTGTGCGTGCGTGCGTGTGTGTGTGTAAATGGCTTAGGAAGAAAGGGATGTTAGTTTTTTAAGAGTATGTGGTCTGTTAAAAAGTTAAAAATCCTTGCCAAAACAAATGCAAAAATAATTATAAATTAAGCATTGCATTGTTGCCTCCTGATTTATATGATTTATATGTATTTTAACAGAGTGACACATTGGCTACTTGTAATTATTAGAAGTTTAATTTTTGTCCGTTTGAAATTTGAAAGCATCGCTTAGTGATGGTCTTAAAAAACCTTGCTATTTATTATAGCAGTTGAATCTTTGAAGAGATGTTATTTGTTCCGTTCAGTGTTGCTGAGACTTATCTTTTTGGCAAAAGTATATTTTATTATGTGTAATGGTTTTTTTAAATTTTACAATAAAGTGTATTTAAACTATTTTTAAATTATAAGATTAGAACCAACGTTTTCATTATCAAAAGATAATTCTTTATCTTAAGTTTTTGGGAGATAATTCTGTTTTTTAATTTTTTGAAACTAATGTTGTCATTCGGTTTCTTTGATGAATATAATCCCAAAGACCATTCATTGGACCCGTTTGAATATTTCTTTCTGATTTTGAAGAGTTAAAGATATTATCTGAAGATTATTAAGAATATATTTGCTTATGAGAATTCTGTGTTGCTGATTATTCTTATGTCATTAGTTAAAAGTTAAAACTTTTTCATTTATTAATATTGCAGTATATAATAAGTGATATTAAAGTTTTAGTTTTAAATAGCCAAATAAATTCCATTGGTTTAAGAATTATGAATGTTTTTTCTTTTGATTAGCCATTTTAAGCACTTGTAAACTTTGTTCCATATTAATCTGTGCATTTGAAATTAGTATTATGTGGTTTGTACAACAACAACCATTCTTGAATAGTTGAAACTTTTAAAGGAATTACAAATTGCAGATTTCTGTGCCTGATGGAAATAAATATGAAACTTGGTAGATACTCATTTTCCATATCTTTTATATAAACTATCAAATAATACTAAAATAGCACTTTGTTGTACATTTTGGATATTTTCCCCTGTGTTAAGTGTCTTTAAAAGTTTTAACTGTATTTATCGCTATCATTTGAATAGGTGTCTCAATGCTTGTACCTACTGCAAAACTAAACATGCCAGAGGAAATTTGGCCAGTTATCCAATTGATGAATTAGTAGATAGAGCCAAACAGTCTTTTCAAGGTAAGAGTTTCTGGAATTCTGTGTGGTTTCAGTCTCTTTAATGAATTTTAATAGTCTTCTAAGTAAAACTTCGCTTTATGTGTATGCTTGTTTGGCTTTCTGAAGAGTTTACAAATGTTTCAGCGTATCTAAGAGAAGATGTTATCAGATTCAGGTTATGATATTTGCATAGCTTTTCTTTCACCACTCTTCTCTTTTCTTATGAGTCTAAAGTAAGCGACATGCTGTGAAATTTATCACCTGTCTTTATATTTCATGGAAAAGACAAAAAAATAAAAATGAAAGCCATGACCTTCTGGTGTGTGTTAATTAGACTTTTGTGGACTGAGTGAAATATTTTTTAAAGATTTCTGCCTCTTTCTTTGTTAATTTCTGGGCCATTTGGAAAACATAAGGAAAGAGAAAGAGAAGGTAGATTTTACTTTGAGCAAGTAAAGATAACCCCCACTCATCCATAGGACTGTTGGAGCTGTGAAGATTGGTAATTGTATAGAGTCCTAAAGAGAGTAATTCTTTGTGTGGGTGGCCAGCTACTTTTGATTCATCATTTGCTGGAAAATGTGATTGCCTCGATATCTCTCAGCATATAGTAAGACATTTGTAACGTGAATCACAATTGTGTTGACACATAACCATAAATTTCCTCTTTTGTCTTTGTTTACAGTATGTGTATGTAACATTGGTGTGTTTTTATAACCAACATGAGATAATCTATTGTCTCATAATCTTGTGGCTTAATACTGATTGGCAATGTGCTTTTCCTTTTTGCAAGTAACTTAGAGTGCTACTTCCAGTACTTCACACCCTGAATCTCAGAAAGTATGTTTTACAAACACATGTATTTAGTGAAAAGCTTTTATCAACATGAATTTCAACTGCTCTTTAAAACAAAGAGAAAAATACTCTTGATTAATTCAACACTTCTGGATAATTTTTTTTTCTAACTTTATATTCTTAGCACAGTCCCCTCTTCTGTTCACATTCAGCTTGTACTGAAAGGAATAAATAGAAACTCATTGACTCTTGTAGTTGTTCTGTTTCAGAACCAGGTGAATTGGCTAATCAGAGGAGAAGTGGTTGTCTTTTCTGCAATATGGTTACTTTAATGATTCTTTAGAAAGGGAATGAATTTGTACAGAAGCATCTACTTTGTTTAAAAAATGATCCTTTGCTGGCATTCTTACTTGGTGTTTGTTTTCCCCTGTATCTATTGGATAACAGAGATAGTAGAACTGTATGATCTATCCACTAACTCTGATTTAAAAGGCATACAAATTGCAAGTGGGTTTGGTGATTAAAATGAGCGACTTAAAGAATATATCAGAGGTTAACAGTGACTTAGTGGCTATTTCTAGAGAAAGTATTAAAAGAGATTTATTTAATATTATTTTCATCATCATCAATAGATACATATGTGCTTGGTTAGTCCCCCCACCATGAAATGTGTGCAGTGCAATGTTTTTCTATTGTCTTGTTGACTGAAGGCTAGTTATTGGACTGATGTGCTCATTGGGTTGATAGGTGGAACTGTTACTAAAATACTGAGGTCTTAACTTTCTAGGTAAGCCAGTGGGTTTAGGGAATTTTAAGTTGTGAGTATCTGATGCTCTTTGCCATAGGAGAGTTTGAATTCACAGCAGTGCTCTGCTGGGTTCCAGCCACATGATCTGACAAAGGTACTTGATGTATACAAGTCATGGTTTTCTTACTACTGTGACACGTAGTGTTGCTTGTTGTTTGAATTTGAGATAACTTACATGAAGTCATTGGTTGTGCCCTTATCATAAAGAAGGCATGTAACTTAAACTGGAGGAATTTAAAATAAATCGAAGAAGAGAAGTCTAATTTGTTTTGAGAAGTCCAGTTTTGAGTGAGAATAGTGTAGTATCTGTAACATTAATGATTAGAGCCCTGAGACATTTTCTTTTACTTCTAAAATATATTTTATGAAGAATGTCTTTACAGATAGGAACTATTGAGTATGACAGTCACTTTTTGCTTTCTCAGTTTGACAAGTGCAAAATCCTGTTAAGGCCTTATTTCATAATAGGAAATAGCAATCCTATAAGCTCACATTTTAAAGACATTGAGTTAGCAGCACTGTCTTTTGTTCTGCAGCAAACCTGGGTATCATAATGGTTGTGTAGAGTTCCTATGAGTTTTAAAATTGCTATGAGTTCTTAAATTGCAAAGAATAATTTATGACGTTAAATGTAATAGTAGAAATAGCCTGTTTTTCTTCTTTGGTGACTCTTGTGTATAATTCTTTAATAATTAAGAAATTAGGAATATTTAGAGGATCAGAGCCCCTTAAATTCTACATTATACCATTATTACATTTTCCTATAATCAGTAATAAACATGTTCTTTGAGAATTTAAGAAGAAAAGTCTAAATATGCTGTCGCTAAATTTTAGTGTTTAAAGCTGTTATGTCAATGCAAGTTAAATTTCCCAACTGAAAATTGCATTCCTTTTCTTACTTTTTCTTAAATTTTTAAATGACTATGTGTCACAAATACAAAATGGTTTTTAAAAAATCCATATACCAATTGTAGGATAGAGATTATATCCCTGGTTGCCTGTCATGTGATAGATTATACAATAAGGTAACAATTTCTTTCTGAATAGCATATTCATGGAACATTTTATATTCATAAACATTTATTTCTTAGACATCTAATGAGTGAAGAGACTAGTGCTAGCCCATAGGCAAGGGAGCATTCAGAAGTGATTCTGAAATAATCATGAAATCATTCTGAATATAAAGTGGCTTCCTAAAGTACTAAAAATATACTGACTATACATTCAGCTGCCAAGAATGAGAAAAGGAGCCCATTAACTTTTGAATAGATATCATTAAACAAACTTTATATTTTTTAATAGAAACTGTAGTTTACCTTTTATGAAAAATATATATAGTTTATATTTTATTGGTTTCCTAGCCCTTTTTTTTTTGCATTTTCATTGACTATTTTAACCTTCTTATGTGTTTTTCATTTTCGTGGCAGTTCTGCATATGAGTGTGATATTTACCAGGTTAATTTCCGGGTATCATCTCTTGGTTCTTAACAGACCTTCTTCGGGAAACCTCCCACCCTCACTTCACCTGTGCTGAGCTTTAGGTTTTAAAAATTCCTAGGCATGACAGTCTTTGGGGACTGGGGTTTGACATAGTTGCATTTTAGATATCTAGAAAAACATGTCAAGCAATGACCAGGACTTTGTTGGGGCCAGAATGAATTTACAAGCTAGTGTTTTCTAGGATATTTGTATTGATTTTTCTCCAGCAGCTAATCAATCAGTTTCAGTTGTATAAGTGAAGGAGCAAACCTTTTTAAGTGTGCTGGGTGAGTGGTGTGGAAACAGCACCTTTCTCTGCTGTCTCTGGAATCAAAATGTAGAGATGATGGATGGGCTGTTTTCATAGCTCTCGTGTGTTTTTCTAGATCTCATTTCTGTGTTGTTACTTTTTTTTTTCTTCCTCATAAATCTGAACACCCCCCCCCACAAGATAAGTGGCATAAACCAGTTATGGAAAGGTGAATAAATTAAGATGAAATATTCAGAGCAAGGAGAGAATTTCTTGATGCTTAGTGATTTATGTTGGAATTTGATGAATTCAGTTTTATTTTAAGACTTGCAAAGATACTGTCTAGTGTGTATGAGATTAATTATGCGATGTAGCTGAGAAACATTACTTCCTGCCCT
The DNA here is from genome assembly GCA_006410615.1 of Neotragus moschatus. NCBI lineage: Eukaryota > Metazoa > Chordata > Mammalia > Artiodactyla > Bovidae > Neotragus > Neotragus moschatus. The sequence goes on from SJYA01010415.1 coordinate 5,604, forward strand.
TTTGGATAAGAGAGGATATGAGCAATATTTGATTTTCTGATATATAAACTTGAAATTGTTGAGTTGTATGGTTTACATGATGTTGCGTTTGACTTATAACCTTTAGCAATTAATACTGTATATTGATTTTCATCTAAGATGAAAAAGAGACCAATAATTGCATCCTATTAATTTATATGGCAGTTGTTTAAATGTCTCTTTTATTCTTTTATCTTTTCATTTGTGCTGTGTTCAAACTGAGAAAACTATTTCTTCTGTAGGATTAATAACATTAATATATATATTTCTTATACATTGGTCAAATTCCACCAAAGGATTTTAGGCAGCTTACATTTTTAAAGGATTGTATATAATAGACCATAACAAAATAAAGGCTATATGAAATACTATATTGTGTTTCAAAAGAGGAAAGATAATTTTAGCAACTCATGAATCTTGGCTCTCCCAAAGAATAGGGAGTTAGGGTGATTTATATAATTTGATAATTAGTTTTTAATGACACATCCACATGTCTCTAGGCTGTAAATACTAAGAAGAGTTATTTGCTTACTTCCTTTTCTAAGAGACATTGACAAATATAATAGAAATGCCTTTAGCCTGTCATGTATGGAGAAGAAAATGGCAACCCACTCAAGTATTCTTGCCTGGCGAATCCCTTGGATAGAAGAGGCTGTTGGGCTACAGTCCATTCGGTCACAAAGAGTCAGACATGACTGAGTGATTTAGCATGGTGATGTATAGAATTTCAAGATAGTCTCTCCATGGCCTTTTCTTCAGTTGACTGTTACAAACCCCCCCCCCCAATATAACATTAAACCGTAACTTTTAAAAGAAATTTTAATGGCAGAGCTAAATAAATTTATGTAATATGTATAACTTGATAGGAGGATCTGATACCTAAACAGCTGTTTGTCAGATATTCGGTTTAAATAAGCTGAGATTAATTAACTTTGGTGTCAGAGAATGTTAGTAAAGTTCATCTATAGCAGACCGGATTATATCTGACTTCATTCTTGCCTCTTCAGACCTTTGAGTTTCTAAGTCAGAGGTGTTCTTAGCAATAAAGTTTTCTTAGCAATAAAACAGCTCTTTTTTCAAATGAAATTTGAAAAGTAAATCAGAGCTCTCCAGATTGAAGGTAAGAGGTGAGGCCCTGTTTAATACGAGTCCTTTGGTGCTGAGGCCTTTCTTTCCCCGGAACATTTAGGGTTCAGCCTGCACTGGCTGGCATTGATTAATGTTTCTCTGCTCTATTCCTTCCGTCCACCAGTCCGGGGCTGGCAGATGTTTTCTTAAAGGGCCATATCATAAATGTTTTAGGCTCTGTGGGCTACAAGGTCTCTGTCACATCTGTTCATTTTTGTCCTTGTAGACACAACTGAGTGACCTCACTTTCACTTTTCACTCTCATGCATTGGAGAAGGAAATGGCAACCCACTCCAGTGTTCTTGCCTGGAGAATCCCAGGGACGGGGGAGCCTGGTGGGCTGCCGTCTGTGGGGTCGCACAGAGTCGAACACGACTGAAGTGACTTAGCAGTAGCAGCAGCAGCATAAAATCAGCTACCTGTAGACATGAATGAGTGGGTGTGGCTGTGTTCGAATAAGGGTTTAGTGGTCAGCTTTGGGAAAAGGTGACTTAAATAAGATATTATTGAGAAGTGTCTTATGGTCTCTAATATACTAGGTAATACAAATAAATTCATAAGAGAAGGATGTAGTCTTTAGGAAATAATGTTCCTCTGGCATCAATTAACATTATCAGTCTGGCTGTTCATTTCAGTCAGCTGGAAATTTTGTAAAACCAAAGCCACACTGATGTCTGTGTCCCCTTGCTGACAGCTGCATCATCATTTCTGTGGATTGGGAGACCCTGCATTTTCTGAAATACAGATGATTCTAACGTATAAGCCAGAGTTGAGAACTTTAATTGAGATCAGCTAGTTTAGATGATTTTTTTTTTGTTGAAGTTTTTAAGTGAACTGACCCTCTCAATCTCTACTGAGAGGGACTGCGAGGAGGAAACCCTGGTTGATTAGTAAAGAATGAGCCAGGCTAGGGAGGGTGGTGAAGAAGGCGATGGCACCCCACTCCAGTACTCTTGCCTGGAAAATCCCATGGATGGAGGAGCCTGGTGGGCTACAGTCCATGGGGTCGCACAGAGTCGGACATGACTGAGCGACTTCACTTTCACTTTTCACTTTCATGTACTGGAGAAGGAAGTGGCAACCCACTCCAGTGTTCTTGCCTGGAGAATCCCAGGGACAGGGGTCGCACAGAGCTGGACACGACTGAAGCGACATAGCAGCAGCAGCAGCAGGGAGGGTGGTGGGGCAGAATGAAAAGTGAAAGTGAAGTCCCTCAGGCCTGTCTGACTCCTTGCAACCCCATGGACTTGTAGCCTACCAGGCTCCTCTGTCCATGGGATTTTCCAGGTAAGAATACTGGAGTGAGTTGCCATTTCCTTCTTCCATGGTTGTTCATTTGTAGATACCACTCTGCTGATTAATGGCCGGTTTCAGAATCCCCTGATGGTGCTTACTTACGTGAAGAGGCTCAATGATTTTTATTTTCACTAGGTATCACAGAAGGGTCAGCTGGCATTTGACAAGTGTTTCCTGGGCTCTGCGGAAATCAGAAAGATGAAAAAAGGCTTGTCTCCAAGGAGCTCCTCCTAATTCAGGGAGACAGACTAGCCAGTTAGACTAATGAAAATTCAAGTACACTGAGCCAGGAAAGACTGTTCAGTTGGCAAAAAACATTGAGCTTTTTTAACTTTGGATTTTGAGCTGTGATCTGTCCAGGTGGTGTCAGCAAATTGATGGCCCTTGTGCCCCTCCCTCACCTTCCCAGCTCCAGGCATCCTTCACTAGTCAGCCAAGCTTTCCCCTCAGAATCCCTCTCTATACTGAGTGCTTTTCGCCACCGCCTAGTATTCTAGATGAGCTCTCCTTGCCATTCTGAATCTTAAAGCTTGTGTTATGCTGGAGGTAGACGGAAGAAACCACGGTAACTATTGGAACTGTATGGTGGATGTTTTGACATTCGTTCAACAAATATTCATTGAACATTGATTAGAAACAGTTCCTAGCTCTACTGCTAGGTATGTGCTTTAGAAATGTGGCGACAGCAATACATTATTATAATCAGCCTTTGATTACTTCTGCCAGTAAGATAGGGAGACCAGTGGTGAGGTTTGCTTATCCCTGCTGTGGGAAAGAAAGAAGCAGTCCCAGGGCTATTTTACAAAATGGCATCTGTTTATAATTCTGTGAGCTTTCATAGATCAGAGTACAACCCGGAAGTGCAGAAAATTTGGAGTTTCTGGGAATATCATTTTAAGTCTGTCCCTAGGAAAACTAGAGTGTAATCAGTCCCCCACTATTACTGGTGAGTTTTACCTTTTTCACTCTGTTTTGTTCTACAGAACAACCTGCAAGTATGCAATTAGTTATGAAAAATTATATATAATGTGATAAGACCTTTGCAAAACAGACGGGATAAGTCAAAAGACTCGGTGTGGAACTGGAACTGGGGGAAGTAGGCCATAGTCACATATGCTGTTTCGACTCTGAACTTGTCTTAAAAGTTTATTTTCTGTAAGAATAAAAAACCAGCTTGGCATTAGATTTGAGAGAAAATTTTCACTTGTGATCTCTCGTAGGGAATGGGAAAGATGTATTAGGTCTCAACAGCATCCTCTTAACACTCAGATCCACATACCGAGTTTCTTACAGTTGTGTGTTTTGGCATTCCTTGTTAGAACTTGCAGCCATGCCCTGTAAAACATAACACTGACAGGATTTCTTGGGAGCCTAAGAGAAGCCTAAGAGTTATAAGTGTGTGGGACTTGCTAGTGATCTGGCTCCACTCCCATGTAGTACTCCTTGGGTACTACAAAGGAATCCTGCTCTAGAGGCGAATAGCTTACGGTTTGCACCCCCGAGGTGGTTTTGCGAGATGATACATCAGAGTGCAGGAAGAAGATACAAGGATTTGTATTGATTTGTATTTTCTCTTCCTTAAAAGTTTTTTGGCATATGTTTTATATTGTATATAATAGTACAGTCGTGCTTGAGTATAATTAGTAAATACATCTCCACTGGGATTCATTAAACCTTTTTTTAATTCATTCAGGAGAGTGATTTTCTAAAATATGGAGACCACTGATTCAGAGGAACAAATAGCCTGCCCGTTTACCACTAGAAACCCAATTCTTTCCACCAGGCATCTGGTTTGAGTAGGGTTTGCTCTCTGTCAGGGTCCTAAGGTGCCCATATTCTATTTTGATTGAGGGCAAATCCGTTTGCTTTTGAGATCAAATAAGCAAAGAATAAAGTTGATGGCCTTTAAAGGAAACCTGTAGTGCTCAATGGAGACTGTTGCCGAGCACCTGCTCAGAGGCGGGCTCTGAGTCCTCGGCAGCACGTGTTTCCACTCTGCTTCCATCTGGGTTTCAGATCCCTGGAAGACTGAGCCAGGAGGGTGTCGAATCGGGCCTGGGGGACAGTCCATGTTTAGGTTTAGTAGGTGCTCAGTAAATGTTGAATCAGTGGCTGATCCTGAACTGATTATGCTCGGTGAAATTCCATATGCGACTTGGAACCTGCAATGAAAATACAGCCTGGAAAAGCTGTATTTCTAAAGGGGGCAAGGGATATTGCTCAGTTTCAGCCACTCTTCCTTCACAGTTGAGTACTGTGTCTCATAACACAGGCTTGATTTTATGACACCAGACATTTGGTGGCAGTGGCTTTCTAAGATTTGCAGAAGAGAATTAATTTACTTTTGGAAAGTATCTCCTGGTACCTGTCATTTTACCAAATGAGTATATCCATGTAGGTCCTATGTTTCTAATTATAAATAAAAATTTGCTTTGACATTTCTCTTCTGCGAAACAGAATACAGCAAACAGTTTGTGGTGACAAGGGGACCAAAGTTAACTGAGGGTTTGCTTTCGGAAGTTTGAACTGAAGGTAATCTGTCTCTGGGATCATTTTGGTGAACTTTAAAGGCTGCAAGTTAGTTTTGGAAGGTTGTTTAATGGAATGTTAATAGCCCTGGAAAGATGTGAAAGTGATACTGCTACCTGGTGGTTTGTAAACCTGACCTTTGTGAGATGTTTTCTGGGCAAAAGTACTATTTTGTGATGCCAGCAGCTTTTATTGATTCTGCAGAGTCTGCAGTTTTCTAACACTGGCTGTCAATTCATTCCAGCTGAAAAATTATTAAATTTCTTCTCCTGCTTGTATGGATATTAAATTGCAGTAAACATACTTGCACAGTGTCAGGTACAGCAAGCACAATTTTCTGCGTGAAAAAAAATGTTAGTGAGACCTTGGTGGTTCAGCAGAGGTTATAAATTTCTGTATTCCTTATTTATTGCTCTCAGTTATGGTTTTTATTTCTCTTGGTAAGTTTCTTGTTATTTGTAATATAAGAAAGAAAAGTTTGATTTAGACTGCTGACTTTAAAAACTATGCCCTTTAGTTCATTTCTGGTCTTGTCAAAAGAAAAAGATGGCAGTAAGAGGATTTAACCAGTAAAAATATAATTGGAACAGAATGAGAAGGATCTGATAAAAGAATGAATTGAATGAAAAAGGGAAGGGATAAATAAAATAATTCGATGATCATCAGTTCAGTTCAGTTGCTCAGTCATGCCCGACTCTTTGCAACCCCATGAACCACAGCAGGCCAGGCCTCCCTGTCCATCACCAACTCCCGGAGTTCACCCAAACTCATGTTCATTGAGTTCGTGATGTGATCCAACTATCTCATCCTCTGTCATCCCCTTCTCTTCTTGCCATCAATCTTTCCCAGCATTAGGGTCTTTTCCAGTGAGTCAGCTCTTCGCATTGGGTGGCCAAAGTATTAGAGTTCCAGCTTCAACATCAGTCATTCCAATGAATACCCAGGAGTGATCTCCCTTTGGGTGGATTGGTTGTATCTCCTTGCAGTCCAAGGGTCTCTCAAGAGTCTTCTCCAACACCACAGTTCAAAAGAATCAATTTTTCGGCGTTCAGCTTTCTTTATAGTCCAACTCTCACATCCATACATTACCACTGGAAAAACCATAGCCTTGACTGGATGGACCTTTGGTGACAATGTCTCTGATTTTTAATATGCTGTCAAGGTTGGTCATAGCTTTTCTTCCAAGGAGCAAGTGTCTTTTAATTTCATGGCTGCGGTCACCATCTGCAGTCATTTTGGAGCTCCCCCAAATAAAGTCAGCCACTGTTTCCACTGTTTTCCCATCCATTTGCCTTTAAGTGATGGAACCGGATGCCATGATCTTATGATCTTTAAGCCAACTTTTTCACTCTCCTCTTTCACTTTCATCAAGAGGCTCTTTAGTTCTTCTTCACTATCTGCCATAAGGGTGGTGTCATCTGCATATCTCAGGTTATTGATATTTCTTCCGGCAGTCTAGATTCCAGCTTGTGCTTCTTCCAACCCAGCGTTTCTCATAAGGTACTCTGCATATAAGTTAAATAAGCAGGGTGACAATATACAGCCTTGATGTACTCCTTTTCATATTTAGAACCAGTCTGTTGTTCCATGTCACATTGTAACTGTGCTTCCTAACCTGCATATGGGTTTCTCAAGAGGCAGTGGAAGTTCATGGTTCAGGTATTTCTGAAGCAGGGCTTGGAGAATTTTGAGCATTACTGTACTAGTGTGTGAAATGAGTGCAATTGGGTGGTAGTTTGAGCATTCTTTGGCATTGCCTTTGTTTGGGATTGAAATGAAAACTGACCTTTTCCAGTCCTGTGGCCACTGCTGAGTTTTCCAAATTTGCTGGCATATTGAGTGCAGCACTTTCACAGCATCATATTTTAGGATTTGAAATAGCTCAACTGGAATGCCATCACCTCCACTAGCTTTGTTCATAGTGATTCCACTTGATGTCACATTCCAGGATGTCTGGCTCTAGGTGAGTGATCACACCACTGATGATCATACATAACACATAGATCTCTTTGAATTGTGGAATTCTAGTTAAGGAAGGTGAATGATGGTGAGGTAGTGAAGTGGTTCTTAAACTTTCCTGTCTCTGAAACTAACTTGTGGACGTTGGAGGTGTATGTTTAAAATGCAGGTATCAGGCCAGATACCACCCTTATGGCAGAAAGTGAAGAAGAACTAAAGAGCCTCTTGATGAAAGTGAAAGAAGCAAGTGAAAAACCTGGCTTAAAACTCAACATTCAAAAAATGAACATCATGGCATCTGGTCCCATCACTTCACAGCAGGTAGATAGTAGGGGAAAAATGGAAACATTGAGAGTTTTTTCCCTTGGGCTCCAAAATGACTGTAGATGGTGACTACAGCCATGAAATTAAAAGACACTTGCTCCTTGGAAGAAAAGCTATGACCAACCTTGACAGCATATTAAAAAGCAGAGACATTACTTTGCCAAGAAAGGTCTGTGTATTCAAACCTATGGTTTTTCCAGTAGTCATGTGTGGATGTGAGGGTTGGACTGTAAAGAAAGCTGAGCACTAAAGAATTGATGTTTTTGAACTGTAGTGTTGGAGAAGACTCTTGAGAGTCCCTTGGACTGCACAGAGATCCAACCAGTCAATCCTAAAGGAAATCAGTCTGGATATTCATTGGAAGAACTGATGCTGAAGCTGAAACTCTAATACTTTGGCCACCTGATGTGAAGAACCTACTCACTGGAAAAAAAAAACCCTGATGCTGGGAAGGATTGAAAGTGGGAGGAGAAGGGGACAACAGAGGATGAGATGGTTGGATGGCATCACTGACTTGATGGACATGAGTTTGAATAAGCTTGAACAGATCTGGCCGGATTTGCGATTCAGTAGGTGTGCCATAGGCCCAGGAATGTATACTTTCAAATAAATCGCTCCTAATGACCCAGATGTAGGTGAGAAACACCTCCAGCAACTTGTCTAGAGAATTTTCTTGTTTAAATACACCAAGTCATTTGATGAGAAAATTAAAGGGACAAAGTAATATACTGTTTATGTCAAGAATATCAGCATAAACAACATAAGCTACACAAATGGTCTTCTACATGTTCATCTTACTGGGAAATAGGTCTTTCATTTCTCCAAATACCTTTGTCAGTGGATGTGAAG
>SJYA01010417.1:2628-13275 GCA_006410615.1 Neotragus moschatus
TCACTGGAAAAGACTTTGATGCTGGGAGGGATTGGGGGCAGGAGGAGAAGGGGACGACAGAGGATGAGATGGCTGGATGGCATCACTGACTCGATGGGCATGGGTCTGAGTGAACTCCGGGAGTTGCTGATGGACAGGGAGGCCTGGCGTGCTGCCATTGATGGCATCACAAAGAGTTGGACATGACTGAGCGACTGAACTGAATCATCCAAATGTGAGGTCTTTGTGAGGAGTGATAAAGGCTTTCTATAATTGAGCTTAAACTATTCATTCATTTTTTGAGCCATGGCTGTGTGCTCAGTACTAGGTATGCAAGTTGACCACTTGAGAGTGACGCTTAACACATGCTAGGTGCTCACTCTGGGTCAGGCCCTGGGCCAGGAAATGTTGCATCCATTACCTCATTAGGCTTCTCAACAATTCTGTGAACCAGCCAGTACTAAATGCCCCCACTTTACCTTTTTAGGTTGGATACAGACTAAATCTGTAGTGAGATGTGTTTGTGTTCCTCCCCTTAAAACATTAAGGAGGTGAGGAGTTCTTTCTCCCTTGGCGAGAACAGCAGAGGGCAGGGCAGAAGGGTGCGTAAAGCAGGGAGAGTTGGGGAGAGGGGGTCAGGGGACAGGAAGTCCGGAGCAGAACGTGTAGACATGGAGCCACAGCCCCTGGCTGTTTGCTTTCTGGTTGCCAGGGAACCGGGCGCATGTGAACAAGGTCGCGTGTGCCCCAACACTCGGCTTTCTCAGCAGCTGCTTCTCTGATATAAGGGGCTGTATCAGGTCGACACTGAAGTGACAGAGCAGGGATGCAGGATCCCTTCCCTGAGGAGGTTTCCAGACGGTCGGGAAGAAAGGCAGACACACACATGATTAACACCAGTGCAGGGAGCTACACCCAAAGTCTCAGAAACACAGAAGGAATGATTAATTTCTCAGCTATTCAGTGTTCTCCTTCTTCTGGTAAATTTCCCTTCTCCTTCCCTCATCCCACTGACTGGTGCCTTTTCACTCAACCTGGAGAGCAGGGCATTCCTCAAAAATCGTCCTCAGCTCCTCCGTTCATCATCCTCACATTCTGTAAGCAACCTCATCAGCTCTCATGACTTCACTTCTCTGGGTGGATGGTAGGACTTCTCTCTCTCTAAGCCTGATTTCTCACTTAAGATATTTGAGAACTTCTAGGAAACACTAAGATCTCTTCCCAGGCCACACGTAAGTGTCCCAGCAGCTCTCCCGTGACACTGCCCTGTCTCTGCTCCCAGTCTCCTCCCCAGTCCTCTGTTCTGTGTTTTTACAGCTTACCACTTTTGTTGATTGACCCAAGCAATCTTCTGGGCCCCAGACTCAAAACCTGACTCATTCCTTAGCTTCATCTCCTTTGTCCTATCGTATCCTGCTCAGAGACCCTTCAAAAGCCCCCTTGCAGTGGTCCCTTTCTCTTCTCACTGTGACCGCCTGATCTTGACTTTTCATCACCTGGGGCTTTAGTGAAAGGTCTAACAGATGTGTGTGTCTGTCTGCCTCTCTTCTATCTCCCACTCACACCCCCCCCCCACATTCACACTTACAAAGACACTTAACCGAAATTGTGCCTTCTCTGAACAGCAGTCTTGCCATGATGTATCTCTGCTTAAGGATCTACCGTGTTTATCTGTTAGCCTCCCAATCCTCTGTGTTCTCCGTGACCATGCCCACTTTGTCTATGCGATGCTGGCCCACTCTCCTTCAGAGTAAAACTGAAACTCTTCAGGCTGTATTATCAGACCAGATTGCAGTATTACTTGGTGATAAAGATCCTGAGGAAATTAGCTATCCGTGTAGGAAGAGTCCTAAGGGAACTGAGAAGCCTCCCCTCTTTCTATAGATTTTATAGCAGTAAGAGGTAGCCAGGGCTTCCCTCATGGCTCAGTGATAAAGAATCAGACCTGGGTTCAAACCCTAGGTTGGAAAGATCCCCTGGAGAAGGGAACAGCAATCCACCCCAATATTCTTGCCTAGACAGTTAGGTGGACAGAGGATTCTGGTGGGCTATAGTGCACGGGGTCATAAGAGTCACCCATGACTGAGTGACTAATACACACACACACACACACACACACACACGAGGTAGCCACGTTTGGATGTTTTAGATATGGGTGTCAAGTGGATGGTCTTGTTGTATCCCCTTTAGACCTAAGTGTCTATCTGTACACACAGTAGTTGCCTTTTTCTAGTGACAAGGTCTGGAAAGCTTTTAGTATGTAAGCCTTAAGTGGCTGCAGTGTTGCCGCTTAATAATGAGATGTGTATGTTTAGTCTAGATCAGGCCCAATACACCCTGTGACAAGCTTGAGTTAGATTAGTGTCTCTAGTTGGTACCCTTTCCTGTATTTTTTTCCCCAACCTCTGCTTCAGTCAGAAACCTTGTTCTTTCTCGTGTTTCCTGTCAAGCATTTCTATATGCCTGTTTCTGCGTTAGTTGAGAACCCCTTGTGGTTCAGAGAATAATTCTTGTTCTCAAAGCATCTGGCAGCACTGCTGTTCCTCACTGTCTTCCTGTGAGCCAGGTCAGCCAGCCCCACTTTGTCCTTTCACGTTGTATGTTGTCCCCTCGCTAGGTGCAGAGTTCTTCCGTGAAATACCGCTCAGAATTCTGGTATCGTTACCCTAATCTAGAAGGAGACTCCCAGAGCCACAGGCTGCCCACTCTACGAAGAACAGGAGCTAGCAAATTAATGGGAATGTCAATCAAGGAAGGAATCAGGTTTTTTAAAGGTGATTTTTTTTTTTTTTAGATCCATTTCAGCATGAGTGCCTTGATATTTCCCTTCTCTGTGGCCATTTTTGTGTGTTTTGCCATTTTGCTTTGATTGTGGAGCATAAAGTCACAGTTGCAAAGGAAGCACTCACTTCAAAGATAAGTCAACTGACCGTATGTCAGCAGAAAACTCTAGGCATACTTTCCATTCTTTGATCTGCCTTCAGTGACTTCACTGGCCAATTACCGAGTATGCCTGTTGTGTTGGAACAGTTGTGCAGTGTAGGTGGGGAAATAAGACGTTTACTCACAAGACAGAATTTGTGTGATGGCCTAGTGCTCAGATGAGTAGCAGAGTCCACATGTGGCACTTCCCCAGGTTCCTATCATCCTGGAACTTCCTGGGGACGTGAAGTTTCATCTGCATTGGGAGAACATGCCACTTTATTCCGAACTAAATGCATTTCCATCACAATTAAAATTCATAAGCCAGATGAGAGAAGGATCTCTAATAATAACTACTCACACTCTGAGGATCCCATTTTCTTCATCTTTCGCTTTTTTTAGTCACAGCTCGTGTGCTGAGAGAGAGACATTACAAAGGGGGAAGCAGAGACTCCAGAGTTGGGTTTACTCGTGGTCACCTTGGAGAGCCTGACACAACCAGACACAGACCCGCCTTCCTGCTGACTCCAGATCCAGTGCCCCTTACCACCTGAGCTTAAGAGCTGGTTTCAAGACCAGTCATCGCAGCCAAGCTTTCTGGCTGGGAGATGCAGGAGAGAAGCTTGATGTTACTGATGGAGACTAAGGCTCTGGTTATTTTTAGGAAAGGTAACCAAAAAAAAAAAAGCATTATGATGACTACCTCATATGGAGAAGGGAACGGCTACCCACTCTAGTATTCTTGCCTAGAGAATTTCATGGACAGAGGGACCTGGGAGGCTACATCCAGGTGGTGCTAGTGGTAAAGAACCCTCCTGCCAATGCGGGAGGCAGAAGAGATGTGGATTCTATCCCTGGGTCAGGAAGATCCCCAAGAGGGGGAAACGGCAGCCCACTCCAGTATCCTTGTTTGGAGAATCCCCATAAACAAAGGAGCCTGGCAGGCTACAGTCCACAGGGTCGCAAAGAGTCGGATGCAGCTGAAGCAGCTTAGCACACGCACACTCATATGGGAAAGCTAGAGGTACTGCCAGGTTTGGGAGAGGTGGTGGTGTGTGTGCGCGCGAGAGAGAGAGCACGCACACAGCATACACGTGCTCAAAACCAACATCGTCTCTGCGTCTGAGGCTTTCCTGCCTGTCTTTACATGACTAAACCTCAGTTGGAAGCGAAGGGCTAGGCTAGCACTGAGTTTCTGCAGGACACTTCAGTTCGGCAGCGCTCATCACAAGTCAGCACCTCTGTGTTCCATGGCCCTTGGCAGCTTTCTGCATCTCCTCTGTTGCTGTCAAATAACCCTGGGGTTGCTCTGCTTTGGAGGTTTTCATTCTCCCCTTGGAGCAACTCATTCTCCAAACAGGTGTCCGTTTCCTCCCGTTTGAACACACTGGTGTGAGGCAACTTTGAGGGCACATAGCTTACTAGGAGACAGCCGTTTAAAGAGAAACAAATCATAGATTTATGTCAGTGATAGGTATAAATGTGCAGCTATCACCATGTAGCATTCCTCGAAGGCATTTCTTGACTGGCCATCTCATGACATGGTACAGTTTCATGTAAATTGGACAAGCTGGCTTACCTTACTCTTCACAAGCTTACAGTAATACTGTCATTCAATCCACTGTAATGAAAGAAGACGAATACTTCAATTAACAAGTGCCAGCAGGTGTTAGCATTCAACAACTCTTTTGAGCCCCTAGTCTCTCCACGACACTGGGGACTCAGTGCCAAGCCACACAGGCATGATCTCTGCCCTCAGGGTGGAACTAACAGAGAGGTTGTCTTCATGTCCGACCAAACACGCTAAGTTATGTCCGACTCTTTTGTGACCCTGTGGACTGTAGCCCGCTAGGCTCCTCTGTCCATGTGATTCTCCAGGCAAGAGTACTGGAGTGGGTTGCGATTCCTTTTCCAGGGGATCTTCCCCACCCAGGGATCGGACCTGCATCTCTTACGTCTTCTGCATTGGCAGGGTGCTCTTTACCACAAGGGCCACCTGGGAAGCCCACGTGGAGGAATACAGGATCTAAAGTTGTGCCGTACTCTTTGGAAGCATGGACAGTGTGTTATGAGAGCCCATGCCTGGGACCTCATTTAGTTGGGAGAATGTAAGCAGACTTCTCTGCAGGGAGTCACTAATCTTACCTAAGAGTTCGAGGGTGGTTTGGTGCCAGCGAGAAGTTTCAAGAGTAACTTCTATGGGCATCACAGCATATGCGAATTCCTGAGGTGGAAAAGGGTTGGAAGGAAGAGGCCGTGTTGTTAGAGCATAGTCAGAGAAGGGTGGAATGAGTAAGGACCTTAGATTTAAGCTCAGTACCCTAAGAAGCCAGCGGAGGGCTGTAAGGAAGAGAATGGAATGGTCAGTTTTGTGTTTTTAAATGGTCATTCTGCTTCATTTTAAAAGTATTCTGAGAAATGGATGAGGGAGGGAGTGAGGGGCATGGATGGACTGAGGGAGAAAATGAACAGAGTTAAGGTGGCCCATGGTGGTGGCTTGGACAAGAGTACCAGTATCAGTGTGGAAGAAAGTGGAGGCATTTGAGACCTGCTTCGGAGTTAGCTTCCCTGGTGGCTCAGGTAGTAAAGAGTCCACCTGCAATGCAGGAGACCTGGGTTCAATCCCTGGGTTGGGAAGATCCCCTGGAGAAGGGAAAGGCTATCCACACCNACACACACACACACACACACACACACACGAGGTAGCCACGTTTGGATGTTTTAGATATAGGTGTCAAGTGGATGGTCTTGTTGTATCCCCTTTAGACCTAAGTGTCTATCTGTACACACAGTAGTTGCCTTTTTCTAGTGACAAGGTCTGGAAAGCTTTTAGTATGTAAGCCTTAAGTGGCTGCAGTGTTGCCGCTTAATAATGAGATGTGTATGTTTAGTCTAGATCAGGCCCAATACACCCTGTGACAAGCTTGAGTTAGATTAGTGTCTCTAGTTGGTACCCTTTACTGTATTTTTTTCCCCAACCTCTGCTTCAGTCAGAAACCTTGTTCTTTCTCGTGTTTCCTGTCAAGCATTTCTATATGCCTGTTTCTGCATTAGTTGAGAACCCCTTGTGGTTCAGAGAATAATTCTTGTTCTCAAAGCATCTGGCAGCACTGCTGTTCCTCACTGTCTTCCTGTGAGCCAGGTCAGCCAGCCCCACCTTGTCCTTTCACATTGTATGTTGTCCCCTCGCTAGGTGCAGAGTTCTTCCGTGAAATACCGCTCAGAATTCTGGTATCGTTACCCTAATCTAGAAGGAGACTCCCAGAGCCACAGGCTGCCCACTCTACGAAGAACAGGAGCTAGCAAATTAATGGGAATGTCAATCAAGGAAGGAATCAGGTTTTTTAAAGGTGATTTTTTTTTTAGATCCATTTCAGCATGAGTGCCTTGATATTTCCCTTCTCTGTGGCCATTTTTGTGTGTTTTGCCATTTTGCTTTGATTGTGGAGCATAAAGTCACAGTTGCAAAGGAAGCACTCAAATCAAAGATAAGTCAACTGACCGTATGTCAGCAGAAAACTCTAGGCATACTTTCCATTCTTTGATCTGCCTTCAGTGACTTCACTGGCCAATTACCGAGTATGCCTGTTGTGTTGGAACAGTTGTGCAGTGTAGGTGGGGAAATGAGACGTTTACTCATGAGACAGAATTTGTGTGATGGCCTAGTGCTCAGATGAGTAGCAGAGTCCACATGTGGCACTTCCCCAGGTTCCTATCATCCTGGAACTTCCTGGGGACGTGAAGTTTCATCTGCATTGGGAGAACATGCCACTTTATTCCGAACTAAATGCATTTCCATCACAATTAAAATTCATAAGCCAGATGAGAGAAGGATCTCTAATAATAACTACTCACACTCTGAGGATCCCATTTTCTTCATCTTTCGCTTTTTTTAGTCACAGCTCGTGTGCTGAGAGAGAGACATTACAAAGGGGGAAGCAGAGACTCCAGAGTTGGGTTTACTCGTGGTCACCTTGGAGAGCCTGACACAACCAGACACAGACCCGCCTTCCTGCTGACTCCAGATCCAGTGCCCCTTACCACCTGAGCTTAAGAGCTGGTTTCAAGACCAGTCATCGCAGCCAAGCTTTCTGGCTGGGAGATGCAGGAGAGAAGCTTGATGTTACTGATGGAGACTAAGGCTCTGGTTATTTTTAGGAAAGGTAACCAAAAAAAAAAAAAGCATTATGATGACAACCTCATATGGAGAAGGGAACGGCTACCCACTCTAGTATTCTTGCCTAGAGAATTTCATGGACAGAGGGACCTGGGAGGCTACATCCAGGTGGCGCTAGTGGTAAAGAACCCTCCTGCCAATGCGGGAGGCAGAAGAGATGTGGATTCTATCCCTGGGTCAGGAAGATCCCCAAGAGGGGGAAACGGCAGCCCACTCCAGTATCTTTGTCTGGAGAATCCCCATGGACAGAGGAGCCTGGCAGGCTACAGTCCACAGGGTCGCAAAGAGTCGGATGCAGCTGAAGCAGCTTAGCACACGCACACTCATATGGGAAAGCTAGAGGTACTGCCAGGTTTGGGAGAGGTGGTGGTGTGTGTGCGCGCGAGAGAGAGAGCACGCACACAGCATACACGTGCTCAAAACCAACATCGTCTCTGCGTCTGAGGCTTTCCTGCCTGTCTTTACATGACTAAACCTCAGTTGGAAGCGAAGGGCTAGGCTAGCACTGAGTTTCTGCAGGACACTTCAGTTCGGCAGCGCTCATCACAAGTCAGCACCTCTGTGTTCCATGGCCCTTGGCAGCTTTCTGCATCTCCTCTGTTGCTGTCAAATAACCCTGGGGTTGCTCTGCTTTGGAGGTTTTCATTCTCCCCTTGGAGCAACTCATTCTCCAAACAGGTGTCCGTTTCCTCCCGTTTGAACACACTGGTGTGAGGCAACTTTGAGGGCACATAGCTTACTAGGAGACAGCCGTTTAAAGAGAAACAAATCATAGATTTATGTCAGTGATAGGTATAAATGTGCAGCTATCACCGTGTAGCATTCCTCGAAGGCATTTCTTGACTGGCCATCTCATGACATGGTACAGTTTTATGTGAATTGGACAAGCTGGCTTACCTTACTCTTCACAAGCTTACAGTAATACTGTCATTCAATCCACTGTAATGAAAGAAGACGAATACTTCAATTAACAAGTGCCAGCAGGTGTTAGCATTCAACAACTCTTTTGAGCCCCTAGTCTCTCCACGACACTGGGGACTCAGTGCCAAGCCACACAGGCATGATCTCTGCCCTCAGGGTGGAACTAACAGAGAGGTTGTCTTCATGTCCGACCAAACATGCTAAGTTATGTCCGACTCTTTTGTGACCCTGTGGACTGTAGCCCGCTAGGCTCCTCTGTCCATGTGATTCTCCAGGCAAGAGTACTGGAGTGGGTTGCGATTCCTTTTCCAGGGGATCTTCCCCACCCAGGGATCGGACCTGCATCTCTTACGTCTTCTGCATTGGCAGGGTGCTCTTTACCACAAGGGCCACCTGGGAAGCCCACGTGGAGGAATACAGGATCTAAAGTTGTGCCGTACTCTTTGGAAGCATGGACAGTGTGTTATGAGAGCCCATGCCTGGGACCTCATTTAGTTGGGAGAATGTAAGCAGACTTCTCTGCAGGGAGTCACTAATCTTACCTAAGAGTTCGAGGGTGGTTTGGTGCCAGCGAGAAGTTTCAAGAGTAACTTCTATGGGCATCACAGCATATGCGAATTCCTGAGGTGGAAAAGGGTTGGAAGGAAGAGGCCGTGTTGTTAGAGCATAGTCAGAGAAGGGTGGAATGAGTAAGGACCTTGGATTTAAGCTCAGTACCCTGAGAAGCCAGCGGAGGGCTGTAAGGAAGAGAATAGAATGGTCAGTTTTGTGTTTTTAAATGGTCATTCTGCTTCATTTTAAAAGTATTCTGAGAAATGGATGAGGGAGGGAGTGAGGGGCATGGATGGACTGAGGGAGAAAATGAACAGAGTTAAGGTGGCCCATGGTGGTGGCTTGGACAAGAGTACCAGTATCAGTGTGGAAGAAAGTGGAGGCATTTGAGACCTGCTTCGGAGTTAGCTTCCCTGGTGGCTCAGGTAGTAAAGAGTCCACCTGCAATGCAGGAGACCTGGGTTCAATCCCTGGGTTGGGAAGATCCCCTGGAGAAGGGAAAGGCTATCCACACCAGTATCCTGGCCTGGAGAATTCCATGGACTATACAGTCCATGGGATTGCAAAGAGTTGGACACAACGGAGCAACTTTCACTTCACTTTTGGAGTTAGCGCAGACAGAATAGGGGGAAGACTTGCTTACAGGGAGAGAAGACTCAAGGATGGGCTCTCAGTCTCTGCCATGCTGGGAAGAAATCACTTTTACTGAGCCATGGAAAACATGATGAGAGACACGTTTGGGGCATAAGAAAATAATTCATAAATAATTCATGTAGGAGATGAATGTGAGATAATCTCAGTGGAGTTGTATGTTTTGTTGTGGATCTCTAAGAGATACTCACATTTAGGAATGTTGGTATCTGTGATTGATATGCATGAGAACAAATGAGATCCCTTAGTAAAAGGTTTGGAAAAAGAAGAGAGAAGGGGATTGGAATTTCAGCACCTAATGGTCAGGTAGAGGAGAATCCAGAGTAAAGAAAAGCAAGATTATTTGGTTTCATGGCAACCAAAAAATGGAAGCATTTCAAAGGAAGGATCTGCCAACCCTGAACGTCCCCACTGTTAGGTCACATGTGATGAAGAATAAAAAGCGTTCCTGGATTAAGCATCAGACAAGCGTGTTTGTAGAACTGTCAAGGTAGGAGGAATGAGGAAATACCAGGAAGAGGAAATATGGGTATGGGAACAAGTGTTTTGAGAAGCTTGGACGGAAAGTAGAGTGTGGATGAAGGACAAAAGTCTGAGCAAGATTTTCCTGAAAGGAGAAAAGCCTATTTGCAGATGAGAAATGGGAGGGAGGTGGCATGCAAAGTTGAAGATACAGGGGAGAGAGGAGTATCTTGGAAGACTAGAAGGATTGAAATACAGAGTTCACACAAAGGGACTGGTCTTGGTAGGAAGACGAAATACAGAAAGGATGGGTGTAAATTATGGAAAGAGTGTGGATACACAGATAATTAAGGAGTTCCCATATGATGATGGGCTTCTCCAGTGGCTCAGCTGGTAAAGAATCTGCCCACAATGCAGGAGACCTGGGTTCGATCCCTGGATTGGGAAGATCCCCTGGAGAAGGGAAAGGCTACCCACTCCAGTATTCTGGCCTGGAGAATTCCATGGACTGTGGAGCCCGTGGGGTCACAAAGAGTCTGACACAACTAAGCGACTTTAACTTTCATATGATACTACGGGGCTTCCCAGGTGACTCTGTAGTAAAAGAATCTGCCTGCCAAAGCAGGAGACTTCAGAGATTCGGGTTCAATCTCTGGGTCAGGAAGATACCCTAGAGGAGGAAATGGCAACCCACTCCAGTATTCTTGCCTGGAAAATCTGTGGACCAGAGGATTCTGGTGGCTACAGTCCATCGGATCCCTGAGAATCAGACACTACTTAGCGACTGAACATATGCTGGCTCCAGTTTTCTTAAAGTATCGGATATAGATATCCCCTGAGAAGAAAGGGAAGAAGAGTGGATTTAAGAAGACAGGTGAAGGCATCCCATATTTGACTAAAAAAAAAAACATTTAGAAGCATGAGTGCCTGATTGAGGCTAGTCATCAGGGCCACTGTGTACAGCTGTGTAGGCATTGCACAAG
>SJYA01010419.1:0-13276 GCA_006410615.1 Neotragus moschatus
TGGGTTGCCATTTCCTTCTCCAGGGGATCTTCCCAACCCAGGGATCAAACCTGGGTCTCCTGCATTGGCGGGCAGGTTCTTTACTGCTGAGCCGCCAGGGAAGCCAGTGCCCTGAAGGCTTGAGTGCTTCCTGCTGTTGGTGCCTAGAGTAGCAGGCATGTTCCCAGCTTCTCAATTAGGGCTGTGGCTTCCAGTTTCCTCCCCCAGATCAGCTCTAGGATTCAGGCGTCCACTGTACCCAGAACAGAGAGAATGGCAACTCTGGACCTTTCCATGAGAACCGAGAAGGTCCTGGTGGGCCTGCCTCCCAGTCTCCCAATTATACAACCTTTTTTATGCCTGCTTTTTTGTGCACAAACACTGAAAATGGGGTCCCAGAATCTTCAAGTTACGAACTTTAGGGCCAGGAAGGGCCTTCAGAGGACAGGAGGGGCCTTTCTCTTCCTGCAACAGGAAGGCCCTTGAAACCTGGAGCGGAGACTCCCTTGACGGCAAGGAGAGGATCTGGGCCTGGGGTAGCTGACACTCGGACCCCATAGCTTGCCCACTGTGTGGGTTGTCATGGGAACAAGGGAGGTACAGTGGGCTTTTTAGCGAGGCACACATCTGCTCAGGCTCTTGCCTCTGAGAGGGTGTGCTCCCTCGTTCACCATTAGAACTTGGGAATTTCTTACTCTCTCATCAAAGGTCTTGTAGACTTGATGGCAGTCAAATCCTACATGTTTTTAGTTAATATGAATTTTTGATGTTTTGGCTGTCCTGGGTCTGCCTTCTGCGAGTGGGCTTTCTCTAGTTGCAACGAGCAGGGGGCTGCTCCCTAGAGGTGGTGCGTGAGCGTCTCACTGCGGCAGCTTCTCTCGTTTCAGAGCTGAGGCTCCAGAGGGCTGGGCTGCCGCGGTTGTGGTGCCTGGGCTCGTTCGCTCTCTGGCTCGTGGAATCTTCCTGCAGCAGGGATCGAGGCTGTGTCCCCTGCATTGGCAGGCGCACTCCTAACCCCTGGACCGCCAGGGAAGTTCTGAATTGATACGACTGATGTAAAATACGGCACTCACTTCAGATGTACGGTGGTGATTCACTGTGCGTATCTATTGCAGGATGACCACCACCGTGTCTTATTAATGCATCCATCGCCAAGTTATAGGTACAAGATCAACTCTTTTAACAACTTTCAAACATACTGTATGAAAGTTGCTAAAAGGAATTACTTATTTTATATCTAGAAGTTTATATAAAAGGTCTTATAGACATGATGGCAGTGAAATTATAATTTTTAACATTTAAAATGACCCTTAATAAAATCACCTTTCCCAGCTGATGTACTACGAAGTAAAACTTACCTACTTGAATCTGCAATTCATCAACCGAGAGCTTATGACTGGTGGTCAGATATCCTTCAAACACTCTCCAGGTGTGAGTCAGATAACCTTAATTTTTTTTCAATTTTGGGAGTTGAGTAGGTGAGGATTACCTCAGAAGACATTTAAATGACGTTTCAGGTTCAAATGGAAATGGAAAGTACATAAAATTGTAAGGCCTAAGAATTTCAAGATTTTGGCAGAGGTGAAAACTCACAAAGAAAGCACACAATTAGACATTTTCATTCTGCCCGTTTATCCGGCACAAATCCCTCTCCAGTTGGCCCATCACTCCCCTGCCGGCATTTAACCCCGCAAGGGTTAACGGAGGATTCTGGAGCCAGCTGCTGGCTCAGACTCCAGCCAGGATCTCAGGCTCGGTGTCCTCTCCAGGCACCGTGGCCGGAGGGCCACACGGACGCCTCACATGACCCTGCCCCGTCTCCTGCGAGCTTCAGGTCCGTTCATGCCCACGAGCTGGGTCACTGAGCCAGGAAGAGGGCTGGGAGGTCCTCACCAGTCCTTCCCATGGCCGCTGAGATGGCACTGTCCCACAGAGCCCACACGCAGCCCTCCACACATCCAAGAGGGTGGCCATCAGTCTCTCCCGGGAAACTCAGGCAGGCGGGTGGGGGCTCGGAGGGCCGGCTTGGAACCTGCACCGAGGCTCCCTCCCCTGCCCAGTGCCCCGCTGGCAGGTGCCAGGCCTTGTGTGCTGGGGGCGCCAGGGAGCGGGCCTGGCTGAGAGCCCCCGCGCACACGAACCACTGAGCCCCGCTTGTCCATCTCAGGGCTGCCCTGGTGGCTCCGGTGGTAAAGAACCCGCCTGGAATGCAAAAGACTCGGGTTCCATCCCTGGGTCGGGAAGATCCCCGGAGAAGGGAATGGCCACCCACACCAGCATTCTGGCCTGGAGAATCCCATGGACAGAGGAGCTCAGCAGGCTACAGTCCCCGGGGTCACAGAGTCGGCGCGACCGAGCGCCTAACACTGCCGGCATTTGTCGTCTTTAGCTTGCTTAGAGGCCTCGTCCTGAACATGCCGTCTGTCAGGTGCCACTCCTGAATCGTTTAAAAATGAAAGAAGCACTTCCAAGTCTGGCCTGACCGCGAACATCACCAACTCGCCCCGCAAACGTCTAGCTTGCCAGACACAAACGGAACATGACAGGATGAAGCACGCAGCGAGCAGATGCGTTCTGTAGAAAGCTCCGTGTGCAGCTCCCTAGGAATGGAGAGGTCTCTGGCTTTGTTCAGCCATGAAAACACTTCCAAGTGGAAGTCAGGGGAGAGGACGGCCTGCAGTCAGGAGACAGGCGGCTGAGGCCTGCGTGGGCGAGTGGGCTCCCAGGCGGGGTCTGCGCCTGTGGCTGGGCCTCCCGGCCCCGCACGCTGCCCGTGACGGGGCGGCAGGGACACGGTCGCTGTGACTCAGCGGAGCCCATGAGCTGAGCCTGCGCAACGGTCGAAATCCTCTCCCCGCGGGAGAGGCGCTGGAGACTCTCGTGCCAGTTTGCTGAACGGGCCTCAAGCTGGATTGGTGTTTGAGGCGCAGGGAAACTGCTCCACGTTCCAGAAGTCCTGGTGAAAGAAGCCTGCAAGGAGGTGAAAGGAGTTTCTCCTTCTGGACTCACATCTCTGTCCACACGTCACGTTTATTTTTTAATTTGTGTATCGTCCGTGGGGTCGCAGAGTCGGGCGTGACCGAGCGAGCAGCACCCTCTCTCTTTCATCGCTGACTCAGGCGGTTCCGGAGCAGCGAGGCGACAGCCACACGTCGGGCCCTGAGGACGTCGACCTTGGTCCCGGGCTCTGCGGCGACCCTTTGCTGCTTGCTGCGCATCTGCCGACCTCGCATCCTGTGCACACAAAGCCAGACAAGTGGAATCAAAGTGCCATCAACTTTTCAGTTAGGCAAAAATTCGTAAGTTTTCTAAAACATATTCTGCACATCCTTTTTGAATGCTCTTGAGGAGGCACATGCAGGAGCGGCCACCAGGGCCAAACCACAGACAGGGGTTCCGGGAGGCCGCGCATGTTCCGGGGGATGCAGACTGCAGCGCCGCTGGCGGGGGCTCCGGGCCTGTGTGTGCTCCCTGCTCATGGCGCTGCTTCTGCTGGAGCGCCCAGCCTGCGTGCACAGTCTCATCCACCGCGGCGTGGCCCCGGCCCTGCCTGGGTCTCATGCCCTGAAATCCAGCACCTCCTTTCTCCTCTTATGCAAAGTCCTGCAGGCCTGGCACCATACCTTGGTGTTGAACAGTTCAGACTGCAGCTGTGTGACCTTGGGCAGGTTGTATAACCTCTCTGACCCCAGTCTTTTCTCAGTTGTGTCCGACTGCTTGCGACCCCATGGACTGTATCCTGCCAGGCTCCTCTGTCCACAGGGTTTTCCAGGCGAGAGTACTGGGGAGGGTGCCGTTTCCTCCTCTAGGGGATCTCACTCAGGAATCGAACCCGTGTCTCTTGTGTCTCCTGCATTGGCAGGTGGATTTTTTTTTTTTTTTTTTACCACTGCGCCACCTGGGGGAACCCCCATACTACACTTGATCTTAGCCAGAAGGCCATAATATGTAACGTTTATGAGTCACCTCATGGGGTTGGGGCAACAGTTCTCTCTACTCATCCCAGAAGTCGACTTTAAATAAATGCTGGATGAGTAGTTTGACTGGGGTTGGATTGCTTGCTTCAGATGCATCCAAAGAAGAAATCAAAGCCAGAGGAATGAGGGCTGCTCTCATGAAAAAGCCCCATGCAGCGCCTGCAAAAGCTGTCCAAAGTTTGTACCATTTTTATTGTAGGAAGCATGTTACACATGGATCCAAGATCCATGCTCTTGGCCAAGAGGTTCCCTCAGTGAAAATAACAATTTGTTAGAACCAAAGTCCTAGCTGAAGGCTCCACCACCCCAAACTTGAACTTATCCGTGTGACCTTAGGGGTAAAGGAAGTTTCCAGGGGGACACTTGCGTCTGTGAGCCGTTGTACTAGGAGAGCATTTGCTGAGCCCTTGATTGAAGCTCAGCATTGGGTGGGAGAGTACCCTGGACAGCAAGGAGATTGTCCATCCTAAAGGGAATCAGCCCTGAATGAATACTCATTGGAAGGACTGATGCTGAAGCTCCAATACTTTGCACCACCTGATGCAAAGAGCTGACTCATTGGAAAAGACGCTGACGCTGGGAAAGATTGAGGTCAGAAGGAGAAGAGGGTGGCAGAGGATGAGATGGTTGGATGGCATCACTGATTCAATGGAGACTGACTTAAGCAAACTCTGGGAGACGGTGAGGGTCAGGGAAGCCTGGCGTGCTGCAGAGCATGGGTTGCAAAGAGTCGGACACAACTTGGAGACTGAAACGGCAATTGGGTGGAGGAGTGCACTGTCACAGGGAAGCCACGGTCCCCTGAGTCTCTCTGAGTGCAGAGCGCAGGGCTTGGTTGTGGAGTAGGCAACAGCTGTGAGCTTGCATCCTGGAGCTCAGCTTCCAGGGGTCAGGGCAGGAGGAGCTGTGAGGCAGGGCCTTTGGATGGAGCACCTGCGCTGACCTGCTAGGGCCACGTGAGAGTCCCAGGCCAGGCACTCGCCGAAAAGGAGATGGTGGAGGAGGCCCGAGTGTGGGTCAGAGCCCACCTTAGGTCCAGCCAGCCACGCCCGAGCCCCTCTGCAGGTGGGCCCCCAGGCTCCACTCGGCAAGCCCCGCACGCGGCTGAGCTTGTGTCAGGAGGGCCAGCGGCCTGAGAAGTGCAGCTACCTGGGCCCACTGCCCCCCGCAGGGCCCACCGCCCCCCATTGCAGCTGCTGTCCCCAGGGACTCACTGCCCCCCTATCCGGGCCGCCACCCCCCCAGCTGGCCCGCTGCTAGCCACACCGACAGCCTGGCTCAGGGCACACCTGTCCTCTTGTCCTCTCCTGCCTTGGTGGCATCCACAGCAAGGGGCCCTCGTGAGGGGTCAGCGGTCCCCCAGACGCTGTGCTGACGGCAGGTTTTCAGCCCAGCCTGGACCCCCCTCTTGTGCGTGGGCTTTGGGGTGGCTCAGATGGTAAAGGATCCGCCCTGCAGTGCAGGAGACCCGGGTTGGATTCCTGGGTTGGGAAGATCCTCTGAAGGAGGGATAAGCTGCCCACTCCAGTATTCTTGGGCTTCCTTTGTGGCTCAGCTGGTGAAGAATCCGCCAGCAATGTGGGAGACTTGGGTTTGACCCCTGGGTCGGGAAGAGCCCCTGGAGAAGGGAATGAAAGCCCACTCCAGTGTCTGGCCTGGAGAACCCCATCTGTGTCTCTCTCCGCCCCCTTTCTCTCTTCCTCCTCTCAGCCTCCTTCCCTGTCTCTCTCTCTGTGTCTCTCCCGTCTCTTCCCGGGAGTCTCGTCTGTCTGTCTCCCGTTCTCTGTGCTCGGTCTCGCTGTCCCTGTGACTCCGTGTCTCTCTGTCTCTCCCTCTCTGTATGTATCAGTCTCCCTCTGGGTCCCTGCCGTCTGCCTCTGTCTGTCTGTCTCTCTGTCCTCTGACTGTCTCTCCCCTGTGTCTCCGGGTGAGTGCCCCTCTCATTCTGTGCGTATGTAAGGCCCACGTCGTTCTGGCGGCAGAGCACACGCCGTCAGAAGGCCTTCCCAGGGAGCATCTATCTGGACGAGCAGCCGCGCCGGCAAAGCTGCACCGAGGGAAGGAACCCGCGTCCAGGACCCGAGCGCGGCCCGTGCCCGGGTCTGTGCGTCAGAGGCCGAGGCCGTGGCCGCGTGCTCCTTATGAGGAGAGGTCTGCTCTCCTCCCTGGACGTGGGAGGACTGTCTCTGCGGAAGGAAGAGGCTTGTCTGAGAGCCAGGCAGTGCGCCTCGAGACGCATCTGTTTCCATTCACGTTGCGTCTTTCCAGGTGAACTGAGCTAACTCACACACTGCAAAAGGGAAGCTGGCCTTCCAGCGGCACGCCCGCACGGAGCCCGCCGAGCGGGTCGCCACCACGCCCGGCCCTCCCGAGCGCTCAGCCTTTCCGGAAGGCGGCGGGTCCGCGGCGCGCAGACCGTCACACGGTGACTCACTGGGCAGCTGGCACAGGGTGCGGCCCATTGTGTCCCGGGGTGCTTCCCTGCAGGACGCGAGCGTCCTGGGAGGTAAAGCAGGGCTATTAATAGCGACTCGCTTGCTGCGGACTGAGGACCCAGGACGCGCGGCGTCGAGGCGGGGGCGGCAGACGGGGTCCTGAGCCCGTCGCGGAGGACAGGCCCGGCCCGCGTGGTGCGGAGCTGGTTGCCGTGCTGGTTTCTCAGCCAGTCCTGAAAGCAGGCTGTCAGCGCAGGTCCGGCAGGAGGCTGGCGGCCGCCGAGGACGGCGCCCCTTCCTGCTCCGCCGCTGGACACACGCCCTCCAGGTCCGAGGCCACTTTCAGCAAGTTCCTGTTAGAATGCGCTTCTCTGCCCTCTCCCCACAGCACCCTCAGTCAACACCTGCTGACTTAAACCAGCGGAGAGTCAGGCCTGCGGCCCTCAGCTCGGGTCTGGGAAGTCAGGGCCGCGCGCACCCCCGCCCCCGTCTGGTGTCCCGATGACTGCACTCAGGCGGCGCTGCGGGGCTTGGCGAGCACCTACCCAGTTCCCTTCTCCAGCCTCTGAATCCACTCTGGGGCTGCAGGGAGGGCCCTGGGCTCCTGGGCCGGACCCCGCGTTCACGGGCCACGTGGCCAGCGCAGCCCAGAGGGGGCTCTCCGGGGTGGGGCGCGTCTTCCTGCTGCCGGCCGCACCGGGTGAAGGCCACGCTCATGTCCAGGCAGGTCTAGACCCTGGAGAGGGGGCCGCCCCTGTGAGCAAGGGTTCCACAACAAGCGGCTCCTTCTGTCCAATTCCGTGCGGCATAAAAATAGTTTAGTCCCTTCTTCATGCAGTGAAAAAAATACGATTTTAATGATTGACAAACCTTAAAATTCAATTCTAAGTGATTGACTTTTAAAAAATGTTTATTTCCGGCGGTGCTGGGTCTTGGCCGCTGCCTGCGGGCTGCCCTCGTTGCAGCGCCCGCTGCTTGCTGTGGCGGCTCCTGCGCAGCGCGCTCTCTAGGCTGCCCTGCTCCGTATTGACGCGGAAGTTGCGGTGCACGGGCTTAGCGGCCCAGTGGAACGTGGGATCTCCCCCGACCAGGGGTCACACCAGTGTCCCCTCTGTTGCAAAGCACTGGACCAGTGGGAAGCCACTGGACCATGAGGGAAGCGTGACTGGTTGGTTTTAGTATTTCTAATGTCGTGAGACCCATCACTGTTCTCTAATTCCAGAACTGTTTATCACTCTGGCAAAAAGAAAAAAAAAGGCCTGTGCCCGTTAGCAGTCACTGTCCACTCGTCTCTCCTCAGCCCCAATCCACTCCTGTCCCGACGGATTTGTCTAATTTGGACATGTCATAGAAATGAAAGCTCAGTCGTCTCCGACTTTGCGACCACATGGACCGTAATCCGCCAGGCTCCTCTGTCCATGGGATTTTCTAGGCAAGAGTTCTGGTGGGCTGCCATTTCCTTCTCCAGGAGATTTTCCTGACCCAGGGATCCAGCCCGGGTCTCCCCCACCCCAGGCAGACGTTACCGTCTGAGCCACCAGGGAAGCCCATGGCGTCACACAGTGTGTGACCTTCATGCCTGGCATCTCCCACCCAGCGTGCCGTCTTCAAGGTGCATCCACGCTGCGGCTCGTATCAATGCTTCACCCCTTTCTGTGGCGGCATGATATTCCACGGTGTGGATGGCACCAAACTGCTTATCTAGTAGCTGATAGGCATTTGGGTCACCTCCACTTTGGGCTATTGTAAATCACACTGATGTGAATGTGTGTGTCCACGTTCCTGTGTGAACATATATTTTCAGCGACCCGGGTGTACATCTGGAGCAGAACTGCCAGGTCGTGGGGTGACCACTCGCCTCTCTGAAGAAGCCCCACTCTTTTCCACAGAGGCTGCGCTCTCTTCTTTTCCCATAAGTGATGGGTGCAGTCTCCACTTTCCTTCCTCGTTGGCGCTGGTTATTGTCCACTTTTGATGTGAAACCCGTGCTGGTCAGGGAGAAGTGATGTCTCATTGTGGTTTCCATTTGCGTTTTCCTAAATGACTGATGAGCTTCTAGACCATTTGGAGATCTTCTCCTCTGAAATATCTATTCAAATCTCTGCCCATTCTTTAATTGGGCTATCCGTCTTTTTAATTGTTGAGTTGTAATAATTACGCTATTTTTGCTTGATGTGCTTTCATTCCAGCAAAATTCCATCATAAGGGGATGTTTCCCCCTAACAGTGAAAATAACACAAGCCCAGAGCAAGAAAGGACCAAGCGCCAGAAAATGCACGACTCTCTCGCCAAAAGAAGGCAGTGGAATGAGGAAGGTCAGGAAGAAAAATGAAGTCACTTTGTTTTAAAGCCAAAACCCTGCAAGGCAGCTTCCTGCGGCCTCTGGGCCTAAAGGGTCCTGAGGGAGCCACCCTTTGAAGGAGGACAGCAGCCATGGTCTTCTTCCTCAAACCCCAGAGCCCGGAGGGCAAATGCCTTTGTTGTTTACCCCCTCGGTTGTGTTTGACTCTTTGCAACCCCATGGACTGCAGCCTGCCAAGCTCCTCTGTCTATGGGATTTCCCAGGCAAGAATACTGGAGTGGGTTGCCATTTCCTTCTCCAGGGGAGCTTCCTGACCCAGGGATTGAACCTCCATCTCCTACATGGGCAGAAGATTCTTTTTAATATTGAGGCACCTGGGAAGCCCCAAAATGCGCGCACACACACACACACACACACACACACTGCTTTTTGCATGCATTATAGCACTCTCCTGCTCACCAAAGCTGCTGTGAAGGCGTGAGAATATCAAGGAGCCATTCTTATAATGCAGGCCTGTGTCTTATTTAACTTTAAGACTCCTCAGCAGCTTATAAAAAATGTCTGGTTCCCAAATGAATCAGCAAGTCGAAGAGGAGATTTCAGGGTCTTCTACAGATACGGCTTTAGTCTCTCGTTGGTTTATCATCTGAACCTGATGAACCAAATGGTACAATTATTTAACTTTTTTTAAAGCACATTTTTCTATAGATGCATTGCTTGGCCCGTTTCCACAGGCACCTTTTGAATCTCTGAACTGTTCTCCCTTCCTAAGCCCACAGGTGGCCGAGTCCCCACTCCTGCGGTATTTACAGCTAGCGCAGCCTGGAGTTCCTCACTGCACTTCTCTCCAGACTGCAGCGACTACCCAGCCCCGGAGCAGTGAGACTAGCAGAACTTGAGGTCCCCCCGGGCCGGCAGCCTCTGGTTCCGGCCTCCAGCACGTGGACAGGGCCCGCTGCCTTTGAGCTGGCCCCGTGGCTGCGGGGTCCCCAGAGCAATAGATGCCTTTGCAAATGAGGTTCAAACTCTGCCCTGCTCTAGAAGGGAAGGGACCCTGGGGTTCCCGTTTTCTGCCCTCTCTCTCTCTCCAGCTCCTCCTCCGGCCCTGCCTGCTTTGCATCCGCAGCTCAATTCGCATCACAAAATGCACCCAGCCTTCCCTGGATGGGGGGGGGGGGCATGCGCAGCTTCTCATCTCCTGCCATCGTTCTGGAGCAGGTTTCTGGTTACACCCATTGACACTTGGATTAGGTTTCATTTTTATGTCCTCGGCTTGTGACGCAACGAGCCCTTCCCCCTGGGCCCAGAGTGCCTCCAAGGTGGAGAACCCTTTACTGCGGGGCTCGGGGGCCCCGCGGACCTCAGTGAAGGGTCCCACGGCCTCTCAGGCCCACGGGCCCCCATCTGCAGGCCAGGCAGCTGTGTGTCCTTCGGTTATATGCTCCAGTTGTCAAGGTTTTTCTGTTTCCTTTTCCTCCGAGCCCGGAATCAATACTTTGGGAGTAAAGTGTGGGGGGGGGGGGACGCGGGGGAGGAAGCGCCCAGGGGACTGGAGTTTGCCACCGCCCACCATGGCTCTCTGCTCCAGACGGAACCTTCCAGACTCATTCAGCACAAAGTGGCTGCAGAGGAAATCCTGCAGGGCCAATGATAAGGAGGGAAGTGGAGTCACTTCCTCACCAGCTGCTGCTTCAGGCAGACACAGCCCCAGCGCCTTCGCGTGTGCTGCGCGGGCCACCGCGCCCAGCGGCCTGGCCGCCGCTCCCGCTTTGATCTCAGCCCCAGTGGGCATCCGGGCATCACTGCCCCCGGCTTCAGGCAGAGCCCTGCCCTCTGCTGTGCAGGTGCCTCCCTCCCGCGTGGCGTCCTCCTTCTTCCCACTGTTCCTGCTCGCCTGGGGCTTGGACGTCAGTGGCCTCTGGGCACTGGAGAGACCGTGGGTCCTGTTCATTGGGAACAAGGCTCATCCCCCTTGCTGCCGCGGTGGTGTTAGTGGTGAAGCATCCATCTGCCGGCGCAGGAGACGTGGATCCGATCCCTGGTCAGGAAGATCCCCTGGAGGAGGAGCCCCTGGAGGAGGCAATGGCAGCCCACTCCAGGATCCTTGCCTGGAGAAAGCCCCACGGACAGAGGAGCCTGCAGTCCATGGGGTCGAAAGAGAGTCAGCCACGACTGAGCAAGTGAGTGTGCGCACACAGACTCATGCCTCTTGGATTCCAAGACAGGGGCCACCAGCGGTCTTGCTGTTCCCATGAAGGCTGAGGGTCGCCTTGGCGCCTCGGATCGCCTGCCCTGTCCTGCACAGGGGGCACCGTGCTGCCTCGATCATCGTGCACAGAACTGCTGCTTTGCCACCTCCACACCGCATTCCCCGTCTTCGCAAGACAGGGTCTCCTTGACGGAGGGACAGATGGTCCAGCGGGCTTGGAAAATGCCCCACAGTGTCTACCTCCCTTGGAGACTCCAGGGCGTTTGGGCGGGTACTATTCAAGACTGCTGCATATCACACTGCCACCACCAGTGTGGCCCGGACACCGACCAGCCAGGCCCAGCGCTGACCGTTCTGAACGACCTGAACTTGAGTTCTTCACTGGAGACACTAGAAGCTGCTGCAGCAAAAAAGGCATCTGATTTTGCTCCAGTGCAAAGTTCAGGTGTCCTTTGTATATGCTCCCTTTGAAAAACGTCATCTACAAAATGTGTTTGGAAAGCCTGGTCTACAGTAAGGTGTATTTCAGTTCCACAAGCATATGCTGAGTGCCTGACACGTGGCAGGAACATGCTCCAGGGATCCAAGGATAAATAAAACATGGTCCCTGCACCTCCAGGTGCTAATAGCTGAAGGAGGGGGAGGCAGACATGTAAACAGACAACCTTCAGAGAATACAGTGAGCAGGGACTGGCTGAGGGTTATTTAGCTCAGCCCAGGGACTTGCAGAAAGTTGCCTGCAGAACATGATGGCACCGAATTCCTGCGGGAACTGGATGAACTTACCGAGTGACCAGAGCTGAGCAGGAAGCTGGGTGGGGAGAGCGCTGGGAGCCCGCGTGTTAAAGGCTCTGGATCGAAGCACGGGAGTGACAGATGGGATTCTGCACGGATCCGTGGCTGCAGCAGGCAGAGAAGATTGAAGGGTAGGGCGCTAGGCTGGCGGCAGAGAAGTTAGGTGGGAAACCCTAGCACTGATCCTGGGGAGAGAAGGTAATGAGGCCAGAGAAACAGTGAGGGGTCGGATCAGCGGCTCGTATCCTGCCCTGTGGATTCGTCTTGCCCTCACCCCCTCAGAGCTCTCAAGCTACAGGAGATGTAGCATCTGGACCTCTCCCCCCAGTGGCTGTCTCTGACCCCTTTGCCTATGCACGTGACCGGCTGGAGTATGGATGCCTCCATAGGAGCAACCCGCACCCAGCGAGTGGGAGGAGCCGGGGTATGAACACCCCAGCTCCCTCTCCACTTGGTGGGAACCACGGAAGGTGCGTGCTCTCCACTGGCCTTCAGGTGGTCATGTGGGCAGCGATCCCCGTGGAGGTAAAATGGTAAAGCCTCGGGTAACAGAAAATACCGAAGGCGTCTGATGGCAGCGTTCGGCTTCCTCTTAGCGCCATCTGATTTTCTCCCTGCTTCTGCTCCGTGCAGGGCGGAAATGGCGGCAGGCCTCCATCTAGCGGAGTTCCACGTGCACGTGGAAGCGCACGTCCATTCTCTAGGCCGGGATCTACTTACGGGCAGGATGGCGTCCCCACTTAGGCGCCTCTATCACCATGTAAGGCATCCACAGTCAGCTCAAAGACTGGAGCATACCCGAGTTTCCCATCTGTTTATAGCCGACCAAGGTCACCTTTCCATTTCCCTGTGAGTGCTAAGGGCCAGCGGGGAGCCTGGACTGGCAGAGGCTGCTGCGCTGTCTCACTCAGTGTTACGCTGGGGACATCTTTCCTTGCCAATAAGTATAGGGCACAATTTTTAGTGACTGACCCATATTCCATTGGGCTTCCCTGATGGCTCAGTGGTAGAGAACCCACCTGCCAATACACGAGGTGTCGATTTGATCCCTGGATCAGGAGGATCCCCTGGAGAAGGGAATGGCAACCCACTCCAGTGTTCTTGCCTGGGCAATCCCACGGACAGGTGAACCTGGCAGGCTACAGTCCACAGGGTCACAAAGAGTCAGACATGACTGAGTGCCTAAACGGTAACAGATTCATTATTGTATTTTCAGATATTTTTGTTTTAAAGTTTTATTAATTGTTTTCAAGATAATTAGAAGCAGAATCATAACACACGAACAGCATTTTAAAGCTTCTGTTGCGCATTTCCGAACATGAACGGCCTCTCTGCTTACCTGCTCCTTAGAGCCCCTGAGTTGGGTGAGGGCATCTGGGCTCCTGCCCCCATCCCCACACCATCCTTTTCAGTGGAACTCAGTGGTCTTCTTCAGTTCTTGCCATTCTGAGTCACTGGTTTTTAAATCTCATTTTATTCGGAACTAGGTTTAAACGAAATTTTTTGAAGGATCTGAAGGGGAAAGGAAAGTCTTGGAGGGTGGGCTGCCCTGAGGGAGGTGTGGGGGGCCGGGGGCGGG
>SJYA01010420.1:12097-26771 GCA_006410615.1 Neotragus moschatus
ATGTTTGGGGATTTGCAAGGGTAATTGTACTCAATCCCCAGGCCTGGGTGCAAAGACCAACAGCCCGCCAGGCCACAGTGCTTCTCGAGTGATTCTGGTCTTACCTTCTGCAGTCTCTTGGCCACATCACATGGCATGTGGGATCTTACTTCCCCAACCAGGGACTGAACCTAGGTCCCTGCAGTGGAAGCGCAAAGTCTTAATCATTGGACCGTCACGGACGTCCCTGGCCTTACCTCTACTTCCAGAAGAATGGTGGTAAGGATGTTATTTAAGCCTCAAGGTTGACCATTCCAAGAGCCCTAGGGCTGGGTGAGATGCCTCCCCCCAAACCCTGTGAGCTCCCACAGCCCCTGTGGTTCCCCAGTCAAATCCCTTTTGTGCAATTGCTTGCTTGCACTTTCCTCTAGCCTGGGAGCTGCCTGGGCTGGAATGGAGTTGTATTAACCTAAAATCCTGTTGCATAGCACAGGTCTAGGGCAGAAAAGGCACGCAAACCTCTGGTGGAAGAAAAGATGGAGGGAAGGGAGGGAGGGCCTGAGGAAGGAGGAGGCGGTGGTCCTCCGCCACCTGTGTGCACAGGCACAGGAGCCGCAGGAGCCGGCGCCCGGCGCCGCTGTGTGTAAACAGAGCCTGGCCCTCTGGCATGGCCTGTCTCCCCACACGGGCCCTCACCTCCCCGTGGAAACCTAAGATCCAGACTGGGATGAGGCTTGGCAGATGTCTGTGAAAAGGGCCGTCTGCCTTCTCCGATAAGACTCTGCTAGACAAAGGGCTGGCCCAGGCCGGGAATTCCCACCGGGTGCCAGGTCAGGAGACTCTGACCGGCCCGGGTCACGGCTCCCCTGACTCTCAGAGCCGTCCCTGTGGGCCTGGGTTCCCCTCTCATCCAAAGCCATAGCCATTTTGGGACTTTTCAGAAAGGAAGACTTTTCTCCCTGGGTCGAGTTGGGGGTATGGGTACAACTGGCTCAGCTGAACCGTCTCTCCCTGGGCCACTGGGATTGAGGAGCTGAGGACTGGGGGCTTGATGTGGGGTTGGGGCGTTCAGAACTGATGGGGGCGTGATGAGGAGCCGCCTATGGGAGCAGACTGGACTCCTGGCCCCAGTGCAACGGCATCTCCTGTGCCCGTGTTGACAAGTGGCCTTGTGAAGCCAAGGAGGCCAACGAGGGTGTCTAAGACCACCTTGTCCTTGGGGTGAGGGCCACTCGTGGCCACGGGCGTAAGCCCAGGACCCTTCTTGATTACTGCACATGCTCTGAAGGGAGGGCATTCCGGGGGCCCCCAGTGGCCAAGGCTCCCCAAGGAGAGCCCATGCCTGCACCCCTACTTGCTCTTAGAATCGGCGCCCCCAGAGACGGAGAAGGGCAATGCTAAGAGGGTGAGTGCCGTAGACCAGCCTGTCTGACCTTCACTGGTGCGGCGGTCACTCCATCACCCCCTTTCTGTGAGTGAGAACCCCTGGTTCATAGGAGAAGTGTTTTGCCAGGAGCCAGGCGTCTGCAGTGTGGAGCTGGGTCTGCCTGGTGCCGAGGTCCTGGCTTCCTCCCCGGACGTCTGAATCTGCGNGGTGAGTGCCGTAGACCAGCCTGTCTGACCTTCACTGGTGCGGCGGTCACTCCATCACCCCCTTTCTGTGAGTGAGAACCCCTGGTTCATAGGAGAAGTGTTTTGCCAGGAGCCAGGCGTCTGCAGTGTGGAGCTGGGTCTGCCTGGTGCCGAGGTCCTGGCTTCCTCCCCGGACGTCTGAATCTGCGTGGAGTCCCTTCCAGGGGAGGCAAGGGAGGTAGGGGAGGCAGGAGGATTCCAGGGGTTTCGGTCCTGTTCTCTTCTTGCTTCCCTGCCAGGCCTCTGATGAGACCAGTACTCATGGCCAGCCAGCCCCGCTAGCTCCCCGAAGCTGCCNGGGAGGTAGGGGAGGCAGGAGGATTCCAGGGGTTTCGGTCCTGTTCTCTTCTTTCTTCCCTGCCAGGCCTCTGATGAGACCAGTACTCATGGCCAGCCAGCCCCGCTAGCTCCCCGAAGCTGCCACTGTTAGTGAGGCTGTATCTGCATGTCCGGCTCGGGGCTGACGTATCTCGGGGGCCCCTGACTCACAGCCTCCCTGGCCCGACTCCCTCCGCTTCCCTTCCTCTGCCAGAGGAGAAGCTCGGCCTCAGTCTCTGGAACAGATTCACACGTTACTCAGAGACGTGCACCCTTTCTTCCGCTGGTGAGATTTTCACTCAGCTGTTTCTCCCCAGCTCTCCCCTGACCCGCGTAAGGCCCACACAGTGTCATGCTCAGAGGCAGACGCGCACACCAGGCTGGGAGAAGGAGAATATACCTCGTGTCCTCACTGTCATGACTGTCATCATCTGATTTTAAAAAGTGAGGGTGAAAGGGGAGGTCGGCTCTCCCCATGCCATCTCTGTATCTGTCAGCTATTGCCCTGATGATGCTGCCTAACAAACTTCTCTCGGACTCAGTGGCACAGAACCATCAGACGTCATCTTTGGCTTGAGTGGTTGGCGGGGCGGCTATGATCCAGGAGGCAGGGCTGTGGATTGGCTGCTCCAGGGACCAGCAGGCGCCTGTGGGCACGGCCTTTTCACAGTACTGGTAGAAGGGCAGTGGACAAAAGCAGTCTCAGAAGCAAATTCCAAAATTTTGTTTTCATCCGTCAGCTAACGTACTTCTGTTCAAAGTGAATCAGGAGGCCAGGACCGCATTACTGGGGAGGATATCCTTTCTCTGGGCCCCGTGGTGAGGGGCGTGTGTCCAGGGCAGAGTGAAGGGTGGATAACACGATGTCTACTCTGGCCCCTTGCTAAGGGCTTCCAGCCGAATTCTACCTCGATTGAAGGGTGCTGGTCAGTGTGGGTGGCGTCGGGGCTTTGGGAGCTAGAAATGGAGGATTTGGTTTCCAGGCCCATTTGGTTACTTACAAGCAATGGGACCCTGGGCCAAGCTCAACTGAGCCCCCGTTTCCTCCTGTGTAAAATGGGAGATGATATTAGTGTACACTCAAGCTTGTGGTGAGAACCGAGCCAACTGGACAGGCCACAGTGCAGTCAGCCACGGGACAGCCATCGTGAGTGTCATGGCAAAATCTAGACTTCAGCACACAGAGGGACCAACGGTCACTGGTCAGTTCTGGAAGCTCCCCTGTGACCAAACAGCGCCTCTATCTTCCAGCTTGTTGACTTCACACAGAGCTGGGGAAGAAGGGCCTGGTTATCGGGAGGCTTAAGGGACTCCCGAGGGCTTCCCTGGTGGCTCAGTGGTACAGGATCTACCTGCCAATACAGGAGAGGTGGGTTCGATCCCTGGGTTGGGAAGATCTCCTGGAGAAGGATGGCAATCTACCCCAGTATTCTTGCCTGGGAAATCCCGTGGACAGAGGAGCTTGGTGGGCTAGAGTCCACAGGGTTGCAGAGAGCCTGACATGACTTAGTGACTAAACAATGACAAGGGACTCTCGAACTTCTGCTGTTCGCAAGATGTGTTCTTGTTTGCGACCTCGTGGGGGCTGGGATGAGTGGACAGGCCCACCCAAGTCTCTGCTCCAGAGTCTTTGTGTCTTTTGGGAGGAGCCCTCTGTGCCTTGGACTTCCCTGGTGGCTCAGATGGTAAAGCGTCTGCCTACAATGTGGGAGACCCAGGTTCAGTCCCTGGGTTGGGAAGATCTTCTGGAGAAGGAAATGGCAACCCACTCGAGTATTCTTGCCTGGAAAATCCCTTGGATGGAAGAGCCTGGTAGGCTACAGTTCATCGGGTCACAAAGAGTCGGATACGATCGAGCGACTTCACTTTCTTTCTTTCTCAGTGCCTTGGAGAATGATGGAAGCTCTTGGACCTTCATCACAAAACACACAGACATGCCATCTTATGGGTGTGATGTTGAGCAGCTCACAGGCTCCCTAGAGGCCATGTCTACAGGAGAGACGAACCCTGTCTAAGGGCACGTCAGGGGACAGGAGTCACTTGAAGGGCTCCCATCCATCAGGGAAGGCTGGGGAGTTTGAGGATTGTGGTGTGTGTAATGCCAGCGATGGATTATAATCCAGTCCTCAAAATGTGAGTCCGTGAGTCCATGCTGATAATGAATATGTATTAATAGACAAGCAGACAGATAAAAGGCAGAAAAGAGAAAGCTCTTTGCAGTGGCATGGCAACTAACACATGTTGATGGATTCAGGCTAAGAAAAATTGCAGTTTTGCAACCACAACATGAATCACACAGGTGGCACACAGGTAGAGAATCTGCCTGCCAGTGCAGGAGACACAGGAGACCTGGGTTCAATCCCTGAGTTGGGAAGCTCGCCTGGAAGAGGAAATGGCAACCCACTCTTGTATTCTTGCCTGGAAAATTCCATGGACAGAGGATCCTGGCGGGTTACAGTCCATGGCGTCACAAAGAGTCGGATGAAGCCGGGCGACTAAGTGCACACACACACATACACACACGCACACACACAGTCACACATCACACTCAAAGATGGACGTGAAGATGGCACGGCGAAAGTTTAACGAGGAGCGGATTATTTACGTCGTCTTAAAATATCTTCCCATTGATGATTTATCACGTTCGAAGGAACAACGGGGGAAGAAAGTAAAGTCAACGTCACCCATAGGGAGACCAAGTGACGTTATCTGCCCCCTGATGTCGTGCCCTGAGCAGGACGCAGCCTCCACTCCACATGCTCCCTCCAAAACCTAAGGAAATGCCGGACAGACACCAATAGGGGAGTGACCCGTCCTCTTCAAAATGCTAACCTCACGAAGACAAAGAGCAGAGGCATCGACCAGAATAAGGGAAACTTAAAGAGTTGTGGTGCCAGATACAACGATGGATCTTATTTGGAAACAAAACGGTTTGAAGAACATTATGGGGATGACTGGAAAGATTGGAAAGAGCATGCCTGATTGTTTCAATGCTAAATTTTCTGAATTTAACAATGGTCCCGTGGTACACCTCATTAAAAGTTCTATTCACCCTTAACAAATATTTGCACTGTGGTTATGTAAGAAAATGTGCTCTCTGTTAAAAGAAACACTGGCTTCCCATGGCTCGTTGGTAAGGAACCCACCTGCCGATGCAGGAGACCTAGGTTCAATCCCTGGATCGGGAAGATGCCCTGGAGAAGGAAACCCACTCCAGTATTCGTGCTTGGAAAAATCCCATGGACAGAGGAGCCTGTGTGTGTGTGTGTGTGGGGGGGTGGTGGCTACAGTCCATGGAATCCAGTGACTAAACAACAACACTTGGACGTAGTTGTGACCTCTGAAAATGCACCTGTAGTGTGGTGGTACCTGGAACAGGAAGTGAATCAGATAAGGTGAGGTCGTGAGAGGGGGGCCCTGATGCAACAGCGTTTGTGCCCTTATGAGAAGAGACACCAGTCCTCCTGAGGCAGCATCCAGCGGTCCGATGGCTGGGTCAGAGCTGGGGCCCTTTTCCTACTCCTTTGTCCTCTCAGGGGTCACCGTATCAGCAGGGCAGGCCCTGGGGGCCCTGGGCTTGACTGAGCCATGTTCCTCCTCCCCTTGGCCTGACCCCTCTCCCGGTACTCAGGTTTCTGCTTCTCTCTCCGTCCTTCCTTTGCCACATCCCACCTCTGCCCCTGCTCCATCAGAGAGGAGCCTGGCTCTCTCCGGGTCCTGATGCTCAGCCCAAAGGGTTTCTGTATAAACCACCAAACAGCCTGCACACTCAGTCTTTGCTCTGCTCACTGTGTTGGGGAAAGCCACTATCACACAAAGAAGCAACACCTTGAAAGCATCTGGGGTCTTTTCTTCTGTTGTTATTTTCCAGCTCTGCTGAGTCTTCACCGAGGAGCATGTGCTTTCTCTTCTGTGGAGCTCAGACTTCTCTCGTGGCCGGCCACATACAGGTTTAGTTGTCCTGCAGTGTGTGGGGTCTTAGTGCCTCAGCCAAGGATCGAACCCACTCCGCCTGCTTTGGAAGGAGGATTCTTAACCACTGAACCAGCAAGGAAGCCCCACTGGGTCTTTGTCCTTTCTTCACGAGACCCTATAACATGGACACTCCCAGCGCTGCAGGTGCCAACACGGAATAGCCGAAGCCCTTGGCTTGTGTTTCTTTGAAAGTGAAAGTCGCTCAGTCTTGTCCAACTCTTTGCGACCCCATGGACTACACAGTCCATGGAATTCTCCAGCAGAATCCTGGAGTGGGTAGTTTATCCATTTTCCAGGGGATCGTCCCAACCCAGGGATTGAATCCAGGTCTCCTGCATTTCAGACAGATTGTCTACCAGCTGCGCCACCAGGGAAGCCCAAGAATACTGGAGTGGGTAGCCTTTCCCTTCTCCAGGGTATCTTCCCAACCCAGGGATCGAACTCAGGTCTCCTCCATTGCAAGCGAATTCTTTACCAGCTGAACCACAGGGGAAGCCTCTTAAACGTCATTAAAATGGCACCCAACTATTTGTTCTGTTTAGCAGCATGGCCCTGCTCTGACAGTTGCCTTGACCCAACTGAGATCTCCAATTTCAAACCCCGGGGCTCCTAGTTTCCGTAGGTTGATTTTCTTAAAACTTTCAACAAGTGGGCCCCACCATCTCAACAGCCTCTGTGAGCCAGGAGGGAGCTATGGTCTGGCCGTGCAGACGTCTTCCGAGAGCATCTCACCACCCAGACCGACAGCTGGTCTCCGATTGCATTATCAGTGGGCTCATTACCTATTACCGCCGGGGCCAGGGACGCGGCATGTCATTCATGATATCCTGCAACATCTCAATCTTTGTTAGTTCATGACTTCATCGCAAATCTCCGCATTTTTGCAGGAATCAGCTGGTGAACTCGTATGGCGCAATCTGTCCTTCCTTTTATCTTTCCCTCCGGTACCCGGGATCTCCCCCAATTGCCTTTATTCATAGACAGAACAGATCATTTCCCCCTTTTAACACTGAACAGTGTTTGCTAAGAAATGAAATATTTTCGACTCTGAATTTCAGCTATTTTCCATTTTCCTCAACCTAATTGAATGAGCAGATGCTTTATCTGCCTTGGCTCATGGCAAAATGGACGCTCACTCCCAAATTGCCACGACGCCAAATGCATTTTGCTTCTGTAATGTTTTCTGATAGTTTCCAGAGCTTCTTTGGTCACGGGAAGCTCCGTGGGTTGCAGACGACCCTTCCTGATAACTGAATTTTTGTTCCCGGGATGATGAGCTGCAGTGACAGGAAGGGATATCCTTTCTTCACAAAGTCATCTTTCAACCATCAGAAATGAAAGAAAAGTCTTCTTGAGGACAAAATCCGCCTTGAACTTTTTGCCCTTGGAGGGGAAACGGTGGCGGTTGTGGCCCACTACTGCTTAAATTTCAAATCGAGCTGGATTCTAATCGAAACAGTATCATTCTCTGAATCTGTGTTGACCCCAGATAAACCTCAGTGAATTATTGATGATAAAGAAGCCAGTGATTTTTCTACCATCTGCTCCTGGGTTGGGCTCTGTGAGAAAGCTTGGGGTTGGAGATGCGGTGGGCTGAGCGGGATCTTTGGAGAGTCAAGGCCAGCTGGGTTGGACCCAAAGTCTTGGCTTTATTGTTGTCTCCGTGTTTTTCTTAGAGAAGACTCCGCTGTTTTCACACCAGCACTGGACAAAGAGAACCTTGGCCTGAGTTTTGTTAACTCTGGGGCTGATGTAATGTGATTTTGCTGGTTTTACTGTGTTTCTGACAATATGGGGTTGGGAGGAGAGGAAACGGGTTTCCTCTGGGGACTGGTAGAGACTTTAGATGCTGGACCGGGAGTCTCAGAAAAATAGGCGGAGGGGTGACAGCCAAGGACTGGGGTCATCGAGGGCCAGATGGCGTGGGCGACGTGAAACCACGGGAGTCTGAGGGGTCCCACTGGTGGCCTTTGCGGCTCAAGCTGTTCAGTGTCCCAGGATGGCCAAGGGGAAGAGTGCTTTTGGGCTGGGACAGGTGAAGCCAGGATAGGGCATCCGGGGTGGCCCTGGATCTTGGCAGCAGGCTGAGAGGGAGTGGGAGGCTGCCACATGCTTCTCCTCACCAGGGCTGACTCCTTGGAGGTCTGGCCTGGGGTGGTCGGACAGCTTGGAATGGAGACCTGCTGTCACTGCGGAATCCCCTGGCTTCTCAGCAGCTCCGCTTGGTTCACGAGGAGGGACTCTGGAACCCAGCTGCCTGGAATTCACCCCAGACCTGGGAGCGCTTCTCACCTGGGCAGCTCATCACAGATGCAAGCTCCAGGGCCCCTGCTGTGAGAACGCCTCCCCTCTGCCCCCCACCAGATGCTCACACCGTCCTGCAGAGCTCTTCATATCTGCAAAAGTGAGATATGGCAGTGGCAGCAGGTAAAGCCACTGACCCTTCCCTCTGGCCTGGGCACAGGTTTGAGGGGTGACGGGGAGATTGCTGACCTGGTCCAGGCCCAACTGAGGGACAGTGGTGGGAGAGTTTGCCTGGGTCCGGTCACTTCTGTGTGGAGTCCAGTTGTTGCTGGCCCCCCAGGCACAGGCTAGCTTTCAGGTATCTGTCTGCTGGGATGAGTGGAGCTGAGCCCACCTTATGGGCTGTGATGTGAGCCCATCTTCCATCCTCTGGCCCCGTGAGTGTGTGGGCAGGAGAAACCAAGTCTGACGGTCACGCAACCAGAAGCGAGTCTGTGGGAAACCCATCCAGTCACCCTGAATGTCACATTGCGAGTGCTTATCAAATCTAGTCCGAACGAAAGGTCTCTTCTTTCAGGAACTGACTTGATAATGCAAGGCATATCTTTACAAATAGGTGGCACCACCGTCATCACCCCATTTTGTCCTTTTGTTGGTGGGAATCATGGCAAATCCTTAGCTGGACTCCTAGGTTTGCAGAGCATAGCATACACACAGCCAGAACACAGGTATCTGTGTGAACAAATGAGTTTTCTTGAATCTTGAATTGTGGCTGGAGAAGACTCTTGAGAGTCCCTTGGACAGCAAGGAGATCAAAGCAGTCAATCCTAAAGGATATCGACCCTGAATATTCACTGGAAGGACTGGCTGATGCTGAACCTACAGTATCCTGGTCACCTGATGTAAAGAACTGACCCACTGGAAAAGTCCCTGATGCTGGGAATGACTGAGGGCAAAAGAAGAAAGGGGCAACAGAGGATGAGATGGTTGGATAGCGCCACTGACTCAATGGACATGGGTTTGAGCAAACTCTGGGAGATGGTGGAGGACAGGGAGGCCCGATGTGCTGCAGCCCATGAGGTTGCAAAGAGCTGGACGTGACTTAGCAAACGAACAACGACAACTGAATCTCAAGCCACTGCATCACGGGGACCACAAGATGCCCCACACGACAATGGTCTGAGGACTCCAGGCCGGAACTTCTACACGGATCTGCCGAGAGCTGAGTGCACTGTGTATGGAAAAGCTTGCTTACAGAACCAGGCAGCTCAGAACAAGGTAGCCACAGGCTGAAAAACTCATTTGAATCGTTGTTTGGTCGCTCAGTTGTGTCCAACTCTTTTATGACCCCATGGTCTGTAGCCTGCCAGGCTCCTCTGTCCATGGCATTTCCCAGGCAAGAATACTGGAGTGGGTTGCCATTTCCTTCGCCAGGGGGTCTTCCCCACCTGGGGATCAAGCCCACAACTCCTGCTTGGCTGGTGGATTCTTTAACACTGAGACACCAGGGAAGCCTATTTGAATTGTTGCTACTGCTGCTGCTGCTAAGTCGCTTCAGTCGTGTCCGACTCTGTGCGACTCCATAGACGGCAGCCCACCAGGCTCCTCCGTCCACAGGATTTTCCAGGCAAGAGTACTGGAGTGGGGTGCCATTGCCTTCTCTGATTTGACACAAATCAAAATAAAAATCAAATAAAAATCACAGTGAGAAATCACCTCATACTCATTAGCACGGCTGC
The DNA here is from genome assembly GCA_006410615.1 of Neotragus moschatus. NCBI lineage: Eukaryota > Metazoa > Chordata > Mammalia > Artiodactyla > Bovidae > Neotragus > Neotragus moschatus. The sequence continues at coordinate 21,985 of SJYA01010420.1, forward strand.
TATTGAGAAAGCAGAAGGGACTTCCCTGGCGGTCTAGGAGCTGAGACGGTGTCTCCATTGCAGGGGCATGGGCTTGGTCCCTGGCCGGGGAACGAAGCTCCTGCATGCTTTGCTGGTGTCCAGCCGCCAAGTTGTGGCTCTTTGTGACACAGTGGCCTGCAGTATGCCAACCATCCCCTTCCTTTACTGTCACCCAGAGCTCGCTCAAACCCATGTCCATCAAGTCGGTGATGCCATCCAGCCATCTCATCCTCTGTTGCCCACTTCTCCTCCTGCCCTCAATCTTTCTCAGCAGCAGAGTCTTTTCCAGTGAGTCAGTTCTTTGCATCAGGTGGCCAAAGTATCGGAGCTTCAATTTCAGCACGAGTTCTTCCAATGAATATTCAGAACTGATTTCCTTTAGGATGGACTGGTTTGATCTCCTTGCTGACTAAGGGTCTCTCAAGAGTCTTCTCCAGCACCACAATTCTAAAGCATCAATTCAAAAACATGCTTTGAGGTGTGGCCAAAAAATTTAAAAAGAGAAACAAACAAACAAACACACAGAAAACAAGTGATGGCAAGATATAAAGAAATAGAAAAACTGTGCCCTGTTGGTTCAAAAGGTACAGCTACTATGAAAAATAGTGGAGATTCCTTAAAAAATTAAACATAAAATTACACCATGATCCAGCAATTCCACCTTTGGCTATTTCCCCAGAAAAATTGAAAGCAGAGTCTCAAAGAGATATTTGTACCCCTGTGTCCATAGCAATATTACCCATAATAGCTAAAATTTGGAAACAACCATGAGTCCAAAAAATGGATGAATAAGCAAGCAAAATGTGGCCCATCCATACAGTGGAATATTATTCCACCTTAAAAAGGAAGGGAATTCTGACACACGCTACTACAGGGATGAACCTTGAGGACGTGACGCTCAGTGAAATAAGCCAGACATGAAAGGACAAATACTGTGTGGTCCTGCTCACAGAAGCTCCCTGGAGGAGTCAGACTCACAAAGACAGAAAGTAGAAAAGTGGGTGCCGGGGCTGGGGGGAGGAGAAAGGGGCGCCAGCGCCCACAAGGCAGAGCAGCTCAGTTTTACAAGACGCAGAATTATGGGGATGGTGTGATGGCTGTACGAAGTGAACGGGCTCATTCCCCGCTGACTGTACGCTTAGAGGTGGTCGAGGTGGGCAGATTTTACGATACGTGTATTTTATCACCACAGAAAAAGACGTAAAGGAAAAATTCACTTGAACTGCTTTCATATTTCTCTAAATTTCACACTGTCTGTATCTTTCAGAGTTATGGATGCTTTTGAAAATAAACATGATACAAAGAACTATCCTAGTGGAAACCTAAAATATAAGCCAAGTGTATGCAGGTGGATAAAATATCAAAACAGTAAGATCCCTCTTCTTCTTTTTCTTAAAGTTAATTCATTGGTTAACTCTATGGCTGCGCTGGGCCTTCACTGCTGCACGTGGACTCTCTCTGGCTGTCGTGCGTGGGCTTCCCACAGCGGCAGCTTCTCTGGTTGCAGAGTACAGATTCTGGAGCTTGGGCTCAGAGGTTGTCGTGCGAGGGCGTATTTGCCTCATGTATGTGAGCTCTTATTTCCCAGACCAGGGATCCATCCTGTGTCCCCTGCAGCGGCAGGAAGGTGCTTATTCACTGTGCCACCAGGGGAGTCTCCACACTCTGTTAAGTGATCTGTCGCCAGTGTGAAATTCTCCGTGATTTTGAATGAGGGCTGATTTCATTTTGCACAGGGCCCTGCAAATGATGTATCTGGACCACCTAAGGGGTGCCAACCAGCTAGACCTGACCGGGACCTCCCCAAAACGGCACCGTTGGCCCTTGTGGGGACTGTTCCAGAACGTGGTCTCCTGGGAAAGCTGAGTGCTGTGTGTTGATGAGTTTCACTACCCCCCCTCCCCAACCACTTTCCTTGAATCTGTTTGTAAAATGATTTACTTCAATACAGGAGGAACAGGAAGGTTCTTTATCTCCACTTGGGTGAATCCATTAGGATTAGCAGCCCCTCTGAAGCCCCTCGGAGCGGGTGATGTCAGCTTGTCTTTGGTGATTTGCAGAGTGGCCATGTGATAAGGAATCTGGGCCCATTTTCTCAACGACAAGGCATCCTTCTGTGGGGGTGTCCAGGAATTAGCGGTCCTATCTCTCCATTTATCAGGGCCTCCTGGGGGATGCGATGGCCGGGCAGAGAAGTACCGTTGCCTTGCTGGCTCCCGTCCATAGGGCCTGCAGCCCCCGCCGGCTTGGCTGGACCCCTGGGCTCTCCCCAGGGTCTGAAGGCCGTGTGGACGGACAGGGAGCACCAGGACACAGAAAGCACTTCAGAGTNCTGGGCCCATTTTCTCAACGACAAGGCATCCTTCTGTGGGGGTGTCCAGGAATTAGCGGTCCTATCTCTCCATTTATCAGGGCCTCCTGGGGGATGCGATGGCCGGGCAGAGAAGTACCGTTGCCTTGCTGGCTCCCGTCCATAGGGCCTGCAGCCCCCGCCGGCTTGGCTGGACCCCTGGGCTCTCCCCAGGGTCTGAAGGCCGTGTGGACGGACAGGGAGCACCAGGACACAGAAAGCACTTCAGAGTGTGTCTGGCAAGAACTACACATTCAGGGGGCGAGAGGAGTTTGTTTGGCTGCTTCTTTTTTTTTTTCTTTTTTTTTGCCAGTTGTTCAGTTGCTCAGTCATGTCTGACTCTTTGCGACCCCATGGACCATGACCCGCCAGGCTTCCCTGTCCTTCACCATCTCGAGGAGTTTGCTCAAACTCATGTCCATTGAATCGAGTTAGGGGAAAAGATCCCTAAGTGTTCTGCCTNTTTTTTTTTGCCAGTTGTTCAGTTGCTCAGTCATGTCTGACTCTTTGCGACCCCATGGACCATGACCCGCCAGGCTTCCCTGTCCTTCACCATCTCAAGGAGTTTGCTCAAACTCATGTCCATTGAATCGAGTTAGGGGAAAAGATCCCTAAGTGTTCTGCCTGGACTGGCTTAAGATTGGGGTCCTGTGAAGGTGGCACTGCCCAGGAAGGGGAAAAACCCATCGCACCTGCTCTTCTGACAGTCTGAGGGGAGGGGCCTTGTTCCTTCCCTGGGCAGATCTGTGTAACTCCCATGGGGTATGACGCAGAAGGGAGGACTTGTAAACTAACTGCCAGTCTGGGTTGGAAAAGGCATCTTGGTTTCCGCTCCTCTCTTTCTCCTGGGGTCATGGTGGGGGTGGGGGCCGGTGTCCTTCCTTCGTGCTGTGTGTTGTGTGTGATCAGTTGTGTACCACATTTTGTGGCCACGTAGACTATAGCCCGCCAGGCTCCTCTGTGCACAGAATTCTCCAGGTAAGAACACTGGAGTGGGCTGCATTTCCTTCCCTAGCGATCTTCCCCACCCAGGAGTGGGAACTGAGTCTGCTGTGGCTCCTGCACTGGCAGGCAGATTCTTTACCAGTAGTGCCGCCTGGGAAGCCCTGTGAGGAAGCCCAAGAAGCACAGAGGCCACGTGTGTTTCTGACCAACGGTCCCCGAGGCCCCAGCTGACACCCGCCTCCACCCCCAGCCTTCCACGGCCCAGCTGAGGCCACAGATGCCGTGGAGCACAGATAGTGTCCCCGCCATGCCCGTCTGCATCCCCAGGAGCCACGGGAAATGGTGTGTGTGGGGGTCGCTCAGTCGTGTCTGACTCTTTGTGACCCCATGGACTGTAGCCCACCAGGCTCCTCTGTCCATGTAATTCTCCAGGCAAGAAGACTGGAGTGGGCTGCCCTTTCCTTCTCCAGGGGAGTGAGAAATGGCAATTACTGGAATAGATGGAGTTCACCTGCGGGAGGAGCCGCCCGGGTGAAGGGACGCCTGTTAGAGTCTCGTACTGGCCGCCACGGGCCCCTCACTATACCTCCCGGGGAGGGGGAGGGGCTCGCAGAAGAAACCTGGAGGGCCAGAGCCAGCCCCACTCTGGGACCTGCTGACGGGCGTGCCCTTTGCTCCTCACTTGCCACGTGATGTGTGGGGGGCGCCCAGAGTAGTTTCCTGGTGAGACCCTTGCTGACCAGGTGGGCCTATACAGATCTGGGGTTTAACAAGGAAGAGCCACCTTCCCTCAAATCTGTGAGTTAAGTGACCTGAAATTAGCTTTGTCAGGGATGATGGCAACGCTTCTGTGGTTTGTCTGCAGAGCTCACTCACAATTATAAGTGATTCAGAACTCTTGCAGGGGNGCCCAGAGTAGTTTCCTGGTGAGACCCTTGCTGACCAGGTGGGCCTATACAGATCTGGGGTTTAACAAGGAAGAGCCACCTTCCCTCAAATCTGTGAGTTAAGTGACCTGAAATTAGCTTTGTCAGGGATGATGGCAACGCTTCTGTGGTTTGTCTGCAGAGCTCACTCACAATTATAAGTGATTCAGAACTCTTGCAGGGGAAATCCTGTGCCCCGTTTAACTGCTCCCCGACCCAAGATATGTCCAAATACCTGAGAACACGACCTGATTGGGAAAAAGGGTCTTTGCATGTGTAACTAAGTGACGGATTTGAGATGTGGTATTCTTGCCTGGAAAATTCCATGGATAGAGCATCCTGGCAGGCTACAGTCCATGGGGTCGCAGAGCTGGACACAAGTGAACAACATGAGCACACTGGGATTATTGGGGTGGGCCCTAAACCCAGGGACAAGTGTCCGTATCGGAGGAGGAGTTGTTGTGTTCAGGTGCTCAGTCGTGTCCGACTCTTTGCGACCCCGTGGACTGCAGCACGCCAGGCCTCCCTGTCCATCAGCAACTCCC
>SJYA01010422.1:0-13714 GCA_006410615.1 Neotragus moschatus
CAGGGTGACAATATACAGCCTTGACGTACTCCTTTTCCTATTTGAAACCAGTTTGTTGTTCCATGTCCATTCATGGCAAATAGATGGGGGAACAGTGGAAACAGTGGCAGACTTTATTTGGGGGGGCTGCAAAATCACTACAGATGGTGGCAGCAGCCATGAAATTAAAGGACATTTGTTCCTTGGAAGAAAAGACAGTTGTTCTTATGATCAACCTAGACAGCATATTAAAAAATAGAGACATTACTTTGCCAATAAAGGTCCATCTAGTCAAAGCTATGGTTTTTCCAGTGGTCATGTATGAATGTGAGAGTTGGACTGTGAAGAAAGCTTAGCACCAAAGAATTGATGCTTTTGAACTGTAGTGTTGGAGNTCAACCTAGACAGCATATTAAAAAATAGAGACATTACTTTGCCAATAAAGGTCCATCTAGTCAAAGCTATGGTTTTTCCAGTGGTCATGTATGAATGTGAGAGTTGGACTGTGAAGAAAGCTTAGCACCAAAGAATTGATGCTTTTGAACTGTAGTGTTGGAGAAAACTGACCTGAGATGTTTAGGTATTAACTATTACATTTTTAACAGAATTTTTATTCTTTTGCCTTTATGCATGAACTTTGCTCTCACTAGCATACGCTTGCCTGGAGGCAAAATGAGAGCTTGTCCCAGACAGAATGCAAACAGAAGGAACAAGGCACGGTGATATGTGAGCTTTGTCATGCAAAAACAGGATTGGGCACTAAAGTGAAGGCCCTGCAAGCCAGACAAGGGTCCTGAGAGTAAGTTTCCAAACCTTTATCTCTCCTTTGGTCTAATGAGCAAGACTGCCTATGGGCTCCATTGTCATCGTGGTCTCTAGCAATGCAAAGAGAGATCGTTTCACCTATAGCAGCAAGGGTGGGAAGCCAGCCATTTCCCGAGAAACAGACTAGATGTGAGTACCGTGTACAGTTGGATTGTGTCCCCACAAAAGATAAGCTGAGGCTCTCAGCTCCAGGGATCGCATGTGAACGTGACTTCATGTTGAAATAGTCTCTACAGATTAATCCAGTTAAGATGATGTCATAATCCCATATGACTGGGTCTTTATAAATAAACAGCCATATGAAAACACAAACACAAAAGAATGTCATGTGCAGACACACAGACACAGGGAAGACGCCATGTGACTGTGGAAGCAGAGATTAACGTGACTTCTCCACAAGCCGAAGCTTGCTCACCTGCAGCAACAGCTAAGAGAGACAAGGAGGGAGTCTCCCAGAAGGAGGACAGCTCTGACGACGCCTTGATTTTGGACTGTGGACCTCCAGAACTATGAGGCAATTCATGTCTGTTGCTTCGAGCTCCACAATTTATGATAACTTTTTAGCGGAGCCGTAGGAAATTAATATAAGTACTATGGATGACCAAAAAAAAAAAAAAAAGGATGAAAAGAAGAAAGCAAGAGGTGAATATCTGTGTCCTTATTTCCCACTCTGGGCTTTTGCCTGAAGGATGTAGGGAAATCAGGTAACTGGGGTAGGAGTAGAGGGCCTCTCACCAAACTTCTCTGAGAACTTGGAAGAAGGCTACCTCAAAAGTCATGGGGTTCTCCAGGCAAGAATACTGGAGAAGGTGGCCATTTCCTTCTCCAGTGGACCATATTTTGTCAGAGCTCTTCACTATGACCTGTCTTGGATGGCCCTGAATAGCATGGCTTATAACTTCCTTGAGTTGCTTATGCAAGCCCTTTTGCCACAGCAAGGCTGTGTTCCAATTGACGATTTTGAACTGTGGTGCTGGAGAAGACCCTTGAGATTCCCTTGGACTCAAAGGAGATCAAACCAATCAATCCTAAAAGAAACCAACCCTGAATATTCATTGGATGACTGATGCTGGAGTTGAAGTTCCAGTTTGGGGCCACCTTAGGTGAAGTCCAAAATCAAGGCATCAGCAGAACAGTGCTCCCTCTGGAGACTCCTTCCTTGTCTCTTAGCTTCTGGTGTTTGTAAGCCGACTCATCAGAAAAGACCCTGATGCTGGAAAAGATGGGAGTCAAAGGAAGAATTGGGAGGCAGAAGATGAGATAGTTAGACAATACCACCAGCTCAGTGGATGTGAATTTGAGCAAACTCCAGGAGATAGTGAAGGAGAGAGGAGCCTAGAGTGCTGCAGTCCATGGGGTTGCAAAGAGTTGGACACGACTTATCGACTGAACAACAACAATACCTAACAGGTGCCCTGTAACAGAGACGACCCAGGTGGTACATCGGGAAAGAATCTGCCTGCTGAGGTAGGAGACTCAGGTTGGAAGAGGCCCAGCAAGAGAAACCTGGTGGTACAGTGTGTCTGATAGGGGAACCCAAGAGGCTTAACTTTCCCAGGGCTCCTGTTGGTGTCTCTGTCTCATTCCTAACATCCAGAAAATGCTGGAAACAATAGTACTTTATGTTAGAATCCCGCATTTGTGGTCTTATTTGTCTCCTCTTCCCAGTCTTATAGATTTGCTTTGAATGAGTTGGGAATTCAACTTCTGATTTTCCAGTGAGGTAACCATTTACTAGTTGGTTAAACAATGATTGCTTTTTATCATGACAACATCGCAATTGACAGAAGCAGGTATATGAACTGCATTTGTGGTCTCAAGCCTGGGTGACTGAACGAATAGTCAAATCATTAACGAAAATTGGTATGCCAGAAAAAGCAATCATTGTTTAATCATTCTTTGCAATCGGCACGCCGATTTTTGCTAACGATATGACTATCCGTTCAGTCGCCCAGGCTTGATACCACAAACGCAGTTTATGCACCTGCCTCTGTCGATTGCAGTGTCGTCACGATAGTTCCTCCATGTGTTAAACACCCTATCGACCCTTCTGAGCTCAGCTTCTTGCCTGCTTTATTCATTCAAGAAATAAGTAAAATTAATGCGTAGTAAGCAGGAGTCATCTTTCTAGGTATTTGAGGTTTAAGGATGAGTGCAATGGAAATATCAGCTTCCATAGAGCTTTTACAGTCTATTAACAAGACTAGAAGTAAATGAAATGATTACCCAGCTAGAGTTCTATCTGAAACTGTCATAAATGCTGTGAAAAGAAACTGCAGGGTTCTGTGAGAGATGGTAATAGGGCAACTGACCTAGTCTGGGCAGTAGTCAGGAAAACCTTGCCTGAGGAAATGACATTTGATACCAGATCCTATGAGCGAGCAGGAGTTACCTGGGTGTAGGTAGGTGGTAAGAGAGTGGGAGCTCATGGTAGAAAGCTTCTGTAACTACAAAACCAAAACATACCCACAGACCCTGAAAACAAACTTATGGTTACTGAAAGGGAAATGTGGGGGAGGGGATGAATTAGGAGTTTGAGATTAACATATGCCCACTATTTACATAGGTAATCAGTAAGGACCAACTGTATAACACAGGGACCTCTACTCAGTATTCAGTAATAATATACAGGGGAAAAGAGTCTGAAAAACGAAGGGTTATATATGTATGTATGAGTCACTTGCTGTACATCTGAAACTAACACAACATTTTTAATTGACTACAATCCAATATAAAATAAAAATTAAATTTAAAAAAAGAAGCTTATATAAAGCCTGAAGGAAGAATGAGCATGGGAGGAACCTGAAAACAGACAACAGGATATCAGGGGAGAAGGCTATAAGAATAACAGAAAATGACTCTGGAAGGCCCACTGGGTGGTTCCATCTGGAAGACCACAGCCTCCAATCATCTGAGTTCACTATCAGGTTGCTTTGCTGACTTCGATTCCCAAGAGATGGAAAGGGTCAGCATTGGAGACGATCTCATCTCCATTCAGTGATCCTCAGCTTGGCTGTGTGTGGGCGTCACCTGAGGCACTGTCTGATATCCTGGTGCTGGGTCTCAACCCAGAGTCCCATGCAATGCATTTGGTTATACTCTGGGCATTTCAGTTTGTAAACTTTCTTCAGGTGATTCTAGTAATCAGTCAAGACTGAAAACCACCATGATACCTGGATGGTTAGCTACATGATGGCAAGGCTCTTCTTTTTTCCCCCTCTCTTAACATCCCTCACCCCTGCCCCCATATTTAGAAAAGCATCTGCTGCAATGCTTAATTAAGAAAGGAATGGAAGGAGGGAAGGAGACAAGGAAGGGAGGGAGGGAAATGAATGAATATTTCAAAATATGTGTCCCTCTGTTTCCATTTATACTTCTGTCTCTAAGTAAAATAGTTTGCCCTTGCATCTGGTATTGATATAAAGCCTGCTGCCTTGTAGTTATGGCTTCCCAAGTAGCGCAGTGGTAGAGAATCTGCCTGCCAGTGCAGAAGACACAAGAAATGTGAATTCGATCCCTGGGTCAGGAAGATCCCCTAGAGGAGGAAATGGCAACCCACCCCAGTGTAACTGCCTGGGAAATTCTATGGGCAGAGGAGCCTACAGTCCACGGTTGTAAAGAGTCAGACACGATTGAACGAGCGCGCATGGACTCTGTAGTTACAGGATCTCTCTCTCCTCCTGTTTCTCTCTGTTTCTACCTCTGTCTCTGTCTCTCTCTCTCTATCCACCACCCCCTAGGGGTTGGATGTGCTCATGGTTACCCACCTGAATATAACTCACAGCTTCCTTGGCCGATTGTCTGAATCTCGTGAAAATCCATCGACCAATAGAACGTCATCTGAAATTACATATGCAAGTTAAATTTAAGCCCTCAGAGACAAACCAGGTTGCATTTCACCTTCCCTTTTCCCCTTCGAGGGTTAGAACATAGACACAGAGTTTGTGAGCCAGTTTCAACACTGTAAATGAAAGCAGCACACCTTGGGAAGATAAAGCAATAAAATAATACTGTATTTGTCATAGTTTTGGCCATATACATTTGTCAAATGTTTGGCCATATAGAAGAAACAGTCACATAAAAACTAGCTTCCCTCCAGGAAAAAAAATAATAATAAATGTTATTGTCCATATCATTCAGGAGATAAAGAGATGAATGGATATTTTATTTAATAGCCAGCCAGCAAAAGTAGCATTAGGAAAAAAAACCATGTTATATAATAATTCATTGTAGGTTTCCCTCTAAGAGTTGAACATCAATTCTTTGGAAAGCTTATGCATTGGAGGCCAATTTAGTGCACAAAATATATTTTTATTGTAGAGTCTTACACTACTTCATGATCATATGGCAAATCATACTTGATATCAATTGAGCAAAAGATGAGTGGTGCCAGTGGTAAAGAACCTGCCTGTCAATCCAAGACATGCAACAGAGGCAGGTCCCGAGTTGGGAAGAAGACCCCATGGCAGATGAAACGGTAGTCCATTCCAGTATTCGTGCCTGGCAAGTCTCATGGACAGAGGAGCCTGGCAGGTTACAGTGCATGTGGCCACAAAGGGTTGAACATGACTAAGCAGGCACACAAGAACATATATACACTCACGAGCAAAAGATGAAAACAATGTTGCACACCTCATGGGTGTTCACTCTACATCTTAAAAGAAGTAAGCTACAGCAGAGCATTTGTTACAACGTTGAGATCCTTGTTTTCCTCCTGTGCACTTACCCTCCAACAACCTAATGCTTCATTTCACCAAATGTTCATGAACTTCAGGTAACAGATGGATACGGAAAATGCTTTAGCTGCTCTAAAAAGGAGTTCTGGAGTTATTCTCAGGGTATAGTTTTTTTTCTCTTTAAATCAAGAGTATTTAAACTCTTTAAGAACAAAAAAAAAAAAGAAAAAGAAAAGAAAAAATCAGGATATGTGAAAAAAGAGTGGATAAGCATCATACCAGCTGGCACACTCAGGCCTTCAGTTGTTAAATAAGCTTGTGGGAATCCTTTTCGTCTCTAAAATGACAACTATTCCTGCTGGGTAAAGTTAAATGTGCTAAGGCACCAAAGCCCACTGGACCCTTCATGTGTCTGTACCTGCAAACTTTTGCTACATCTAGGTCAGTGAAGTGGGGAAAATGCTGCATAGCTTCATTCACTCAAAAGTAGCTTCCAACAGTTCACTTTACATTTCACCTAAAACACGAATGTCATTGACAGAATAATGCCTCCAAAGGCCTCCGTGTTCTAATCCCCAAAACCTGTGTGCAGGTTATGTAACATTTCAGCAAGGGACTTTACAGATGTGATTAGATGAGGATTTTGAGATGAAGAGAGTTTAGTGCATTAGACAGGTGGGACCAGGACAATCACAGGTGTCCTTATAAGAGGAAGGAAAGAGTGTCAGGGTCAGGGAAAGAGACGTGACTATGGAAGCAGAGGCTGGAGGGATGGAGGCTGCAAGTCAAGGAATGTTGGCGACCACTAATAACTGCAGAAAGTAACCATACTGCAACCCTGCTGACACCTGATTTTAAGTCAGTGAAAGCTATTTTTGACTTCTTACAGCTAGAATTCTAAGACAACATTTTTGTGTTGTCTGAAGCTGATATATGGTGATTTGTTAAACCGGCAATAGGAAATTATCTTTTATGGAAAAACGTATGAGTAAAGCTATCATTTTAAATATTTCATACAAGTAATTATTTTCTTGTTTGGAGACATAAATATAAATTTTAGAATGTAGTTAAATCACATTATATTTGCTAATAAGTACTTCAAAGAAGTAACTACAAAAAAAAAAATCACCTCTTGATGAGGGTGAAAGAGGATATAAAAATGATGGCTTAAAATTCGACCTTCAAAAAAGTAAGAACATGTCATTTGGTCCCATCACTTCATGGCAAATTGTTGTTGTTGAGTCACTCAGCCATGTCCAACTCTGTGACCCCATGAACTGCAGCACACCAGGCTTCTCTGACCTTCATCATCTCCCAGAACTTACTCAAATTTAAGTCCATTGAGTCAGTGATGCTATCCAACCATCTCATCCTCTGTCGTCCCCTCCTCCTGCCTTCAATCTTTCCCAGATCAAGGTCTTTTCCAGTGAGTCGACTCTTCGCATCAGGTGGCCAAAGTATTGGAGCTTCAGTAAGCATCAGTCCTTCCAGTGAATATTCAGTGCTGATTTCCTTTATGATTGACTGATTGATCTCCTTGTAGTCCAAGGGACTCTCTAGAGTCGTCTCCAACATCATAGTTCAAAAGCATCAGTTCTTCGGTGCAGCACTGAAGCTGAAGCTCCACACTTTGGCCACCTGATCTGAAGAGCTGACTCATTATAAAAGACTCTGATGCTGGGGAAGAGCACAGGCAGGAGGAGAAGGGGATTACAGACGATGAGATTGCTGTATGGCATCACCGACTCATTGGACACGAATTTAAGCACACTCTGGGAGATAGTGAAGGACAGGGAAACCTGGAGTGCTACAGTCCATGGGGTCACAAAGAGTCAGACATGATTTAATGATTGAAGGGCAACAGTAAGAACTACATAAAATACGATGAAGTGGTTTATGAAAATAAAGTATTTTCAGTAAGGAATTTATTGTTACATTTTATAAGATTAAGGTATGTAAGAAAGAAATTTGTCTTAGTTTCTCAATCAGCAATAATATTTTGTGTGCGTGCATGCTCAGTCACTTCAGTTGTGTCTGACTCTTTGCCACCCTACAGACCATAGCCCACCAGGCTCCCCTGTCCATGGGATTCTCCAGACAAGAAAACTGGAGTGGATAGCCATTACCCCTCCAGGGGATCTTCCCAACCCAGGGATAGAACTGCATCTCATGTTTCCTGCATTGGCAGGCAGGTTCTTTATCACTAGTGCCACCTTAGAACTCCAATAATATCTTACTTTCACGTAAAATTGAGATATGAATTATATATTTCTTTTATATAAGTATTGGCAAACTCAATGGGGAATACTATGCATTCATTTTTTTTTTTTTTTTTGCAGTAAATAATTAGTCCACAGTTTTCTCCTCCACTCTATAGACAAACAGGGTCAAGAGCTGTTTTATTTTTTTCTTAAAAGGGAATTCTGAATTTCAGAAACTTTAACCATGGCCTCATCAATTTAGTTGTTTTGAAAAAACATTCAGTGTGTGAGAGATGTTGATAGAGTTTTACTTTCAAAAATAAAAAGATAAATTCAGTTTGGTACTTGTCTTTAAGCATATTGTTTTCTATTAGTAGTGAGAAGACATATGCATAGAAAACATTGTTGACAATTGAATATATATGTGTTTGTCATACTAAGAGAATTTATGTGTACTTTGAAATGTTAATAATAAGCATTTGAAGAAATGTCATATGCTACTTAAGTCGATTACATTGTTTTTAATCTTTTACTAGATTATTTCATTTTTTCCCATGGTAAACATCCTCCCCTAAAAATAGAAAGAATATAAAATTCTTGCAACATATTTTCTGTTTATTGGGTATGAAGATTGTTTCAAACAGTAAGTATGATTCTGGTAACTTGCCATGAAATTCACTGGCATCAGTGTTCATTTTCCTATCTTTTTTCTTGTAAATGCAATTATTTTTTTCCTGAAAAACAGAAAAAATACCAATGCCTAAGTTTGCTGCCCTTCTGAAAATTTTAATCAGAACTCAGTGTTAAGTTGAATAAAATTGAACTAAAATATCCTCTATAACTTATAACAAGTGATTTGAGCATACCTTCTTAGATAAAGTCTGATTTTTTAATATGTTAAATAGATTTTCTATTACATAGATTGGCTGGAAACTCATCAAACATTTACTAGAATTGTTATAATAACATTTTCATACAAAAGATCACATAATCAACCCAGGAGCTCTTGCCTTGTTTACCTGAAAGGAAGATGATGACTTTTTTCCAAATAATTTAACTTTGAAACTTGGGGGATGGATGTTTCCTGGACAAAAGGGCTTATATTTCATACACTGGCATCATATCACAGTGAATAAAAGTGAGACAGGGTGATTTTTTTTAATTTTTAGCTTGATTAGGAATCACTGAGTATGTCGCAAGGCCCTAGTTATTGAAATGGCAATGGAGGTATTCTTTGTGCCCGAGAGGATATGACTGATGAATTTATGGAATTAGGGATATAGAGCACAATAGATTTAGACTGGAATATTTAAGAGAAACCATTCAGGAAAATAATGGAGGAAGATCAGGTCTGGGCTAGATATTGAATCTCTCTGTGTTTCAGTTCAGTTCAGTTCAGTTCATTCGCTCAGTCGTGTCCGACTCTTTGCGACCCCATGAATCGCAGCCCGCCAGGCCTCCCTGTCCATCTCCAGCTCCGGGAGTTCACTCAGACTCATGCCCATTGAGTCAGTGATGCCATCCAGCCATCTCATCCTCTGTCATCCCCTTCTCCTCCTGCCCCCAGTCCCTCCCAGCATCAGAGTCTTTTCCAATGAGTCAACTCTTCGCATGAGGTGGCCAAAGTACTGGAGCTTCAGCTTTGGCATCATTCCTTCCATCCAAATCTGGACTCCTGTTTTTTTTTTTTTTTTTTTTTTGTAGGTCCAAGACTCATTGCTTTCAAGTCTCTTACTATGGTGAACATTAAAGAGATTATCTATAGGAGAATATTAGTGATATAAATATGTGGGCCAGAAAGCTGTGGGGAAATTAAAGAAGGCTCACAGATACAATGGCCAGTCCTTGAGCAGGAAACTGACCTTCTAAAGGAGTACAACTCCAGGTGAAGAAATCCCATAGAGTCCTCCCGAAGGAGCATTGGAACAGAAAGGGAAAATTAAGAAGCTAAAAATGCTACTTTAAGCATGGAGCGTTTAAAGATCAAGAAAGACTGTATCTTGAGGAACACAGGATAGAGGCATTGGAGCTCTTGGAATTCCAGGAAATAGGCACTTGAGAAACATCAACACCTTCAGTTCAGCAATCCACTGGGGGTGTTTGGAGTCCCAGCTTGAACAAATGTGGGTCTGAGCAATAACCTTTCCCAGGAAGCAGATTTCACAGGTCTAAGAGAAGATAGCCTAGACAGTGTATTAAAAAGCCAAGACATCACTTTGCCAACAAAGGTCTGTCTAGTCAAAGCTATGGTTTTTCCAGTAGTCATGTATGGATGTGAGATTTGAACCATAAAGAAGACTGAGCACCAAATAATTGATGCATTTGAACTGTGATTCTGGAGAAGATTCTTGAGAGTCCCTTGGACTACAAGGAGATCAACCAGTCAAGCATAAAGGAAATCAACCCTGAACATTCACTGGAAGGACCAATGCTGAAGCTCCAATACTTTAGCCACTTGATGGGAAGAGTCAACTCACTGGAAAGACCCAGATGCTGGCAAAGATAGAAGGCAGGAGAAGAAGGGATGACAGAAGAGGAGATGATTGGATGGCATCACCGACTCAATGGACACAAGTTTTAGGAAATCCGGGAGATGATGAAGGACTAGGAAGTCTGGCGTGGGGTCACGAAGGAATCGAACATGACTGAGCAACTGAACAATGAAGAGAAAGTATGGGAAGTCGTGACCACAAACTTATTGTCAGAGCTAGTAATGCTTGCTTAAGGGAGAATAGCTTTGTTGTCACTCAAATGAATCACCAGTCCAGGTTTGATGCATGATACAGGATGCTTGGGGCTGGTGCACTGGGATGACCCAGAGGGATGGTACGGGGAGGGAGGTGAGAGGGGGGGTTCAAGATGGGGAACACGTGTATACCTGTGGCGGATTCATGTTGATGTATGGCAAAACCAATACAATATTGTAAAGTAATTAGCCTTCAATTAAAATAAATAAATTTATATTTAAAAAAATAAAACATACTTTATACACATAAAAAAAAGCTCACACAGAGCAGTTCTGGGTTTCAGAAACAAGAAGCTCAAAGGGAAAATGGAAAATAAGATGCTTTGATTAAGTCAAAAGAAAATAAAAGGCATTTCAATCAAGCCTGTCGATAGGAGTTGGCACCATGTAAATTTCTAAACTTTGAAGAATAATTGCCAACACTTATCAAGTGCTTGCTGTGGGCTGATCACTGCTCTGTTTCACAGGGATTAGCTCATTTAACTCTCACAACATTCTGATAAAGTGAGAAGCATTTTTAATATTTTTTCTACAGATGGAGAAATTCAGACCCTGAGAGCAAGTAACTTGCCCAAAGTCACACAGAAAATAAGAGGAAGAGCTGAGATACAGGCCCAGAGGGTCTGGCTTCAAAGACAGCACTCTAATTACCATATATAAGACAAGGAAGGAATGAGTTCACAACAGAAGAGGTAGTTTTCCTGCCCTGCTACGAGATATGCAAGGTGTCTTGTTATAATCTATCAAGAGACATCTTTCCCTAAATCAGCTATATATTCTAGAAAACACATAAACTGACATCTTCAAAGACTGAAAAGAAGGTATTCTCTTCTAGGGATGTCAGACACTGTGTATGACCAACCCTATATCATATTCATCCTCTCCCTACCCTCTTCCCATCCCAAGGTGGTCATGTAGCATCATTCCAACCAATGAGATTCAAGCAGAAAAATTCTGGTTGCAACTTTCAAGAAAGCTCTCACTTGCCTGACAGAAAGTGAAACTCACCTAGTGTGTCTTTTCATGTATAGCCCTGTTTCCTTCTTCCTTACTGGAACTCAAGTGTGATGTCCATAGGGACAGCAGTTTTCCAGGGACCATGAGGAGAGCCCCTAGCTTAGGATAGCTCTGCAAGGGTAGAAGATCATGAGCCCTTGACGGCATCAGCCAGCATCTTCCCCAGCCCTAGACTGGACACCTGTGGATCTCCAGTAGGGAGACAAATAAACCACAATCACTTAAAAGCTAAAAAGAAAAAAAACATTCAGATAATTCTTTTGAGCAGTTTATACAGATCATTCTCTACCTGCCAAGTCTATCAAAATGTTTAATAACCACCATACACAAGGAAGTAAATCCTTAATTCCAGTCACTTCTCAGTGGTCTCTTGCATCCTAGCTCCCTCCTGCTGGGTACATGTGTGATGGTGTTCCTTTTTGTTTTGCTTTTTGGATCCCTGCTATTTGTGGGCATTTGCACGGTTGCCAGTTTTTACTATTCTGAACATTTCCCAGCTACAGCACCCCCCTTCTCATGGCTGCCCTTGAGCTAAATATTACCTCCTTCCTCCTACTCTGGCCCCACTTATTTTAAAGGCTTATATGACTCCATCTATAATCTATACGAATATTTTTGATGAAAAGATACTCTTAATTTAAAATGACCACATTAATCATTCTTATTTGAGAAGGTGCAGTTTATTAGATGACTTAAAATAAAAAAAAAAAACTTTCCTACTGCAAGCTTATGAAAAAAGTTTTTATTTTGTTTCTGCATTTTTAAAAAGTTTTTATTTTTTCATGTATAGGTTTTGATTCACCTGGAATTGGTTTTTTGTGTGGTGGAGTTAATTTCATCTTTTGTTCGATTTGATTACCAGTGTTGTGTCTGTGATATTCAGCAAAAAATCTGTCTTTTCATCATCAACCTACACTACCATGTCTGCCATATTTAGAGCTTCTGAATCTATGTGGGTGTCTAAGTTTTCTGTCATGGTCTGTTTACTCATAGTCCACAGTCCTTGTATCGGTAATCCAGAATCTTAAACTCCTTTTATATAATCAGGTGGAACAAGTAGTTACTTCATTCTCCTCTTGGAGAACCACCAATAGGCATAGCCTTTGCAATCCCCATACACTTTTCTAGAATCATCTCATTATGTTAAAACATAATTGTGATTTTGGTTTATATGACATAAGATATGTACACAGTGTAGACTCTGTATCCTTGTGCATAATGTATGTTTTTGAAGTTTTCCTAGATGTAAAAGATATCCCATACTGCAGAACTGGGTGCTATCCCCAGGCTGGGAAGATCCCCTGGAGAAGGGGCCAGCTACCCACTCCAGTATTCTGGCCTGGAGAACTCCACGGACTGTATAGTTCACGGTGTCGCAAAGAGTCGGACACAATTGAGTGACTTCCACTTGGACTTCAAAGACATCCTATGTCAGATCAGATGGCAAAGAATCTGCCTGTGACGTGGGAGACCTGGGTTCGATCCTGAGTCAGGAAGATACACTGGAGGAGGGCACGGCAACTCACTCCAGTATTCTTGCCTGGAGAATCCCCATGGACAGAGGAGTCTGGTGGGCTACAGTCCATGGGGTGGCAAAGAGTTGGATATGACTGAGCGACTAAAACACACAGATCTTTGGAATATTTGAATAGTGTTGTGTAACTGTCTCTTTAAAGGATTGGTATGGCTTTTGTTGTATTTATTTTTAGGTAATTATGCTTTTATACTATTGCAAGCTTTTTAATTTGACTTCAGTTTNGGCAAAGAGTTGGATATGACTGAGCGACTAAAACACACAGATCTTTGGAATATTTGAATAGTGTTGTGTAACTGTCTCTTTAAAGGATTGGTATGGCTTTTGTTGTATTTATTTTTAGGTAATTATGCTTTTATACTATTGCAAGCTTTTTAATTTGACTTCAGTTTGTATTAGTATATAGAAAACAATTGATTTTTTAATAGACTTTGTATCCAGCAGCTGTGCTAAATTCTTCTTAATTCTAATATTGTAGCTATAGTTTCTTTTAATATTTGTAGCATTCTATTACTGCATAATAAATTATCCCCAAAATCTTGCAGTCAGAAGCAATAATTATAATTTATTATTGTTCATGCTTTCAGTGGGTCAGTAATTCATATGGGGTACAGCAGAGAAAGATGTCTCTCCTCCACCTTGTTCCCAGATGGACAGCTGGGAGTTGGAGACATCTATTTCTGCTTTATTGACTATGCCAAAGCCTTTGACTGTGTGGATCACAATAAACTGTGGA
>SJYA01010423.1:0-13699 GCA_006410615.1 Neotragus moschatus
CTTTGGCCACCTCATGCGAAGAGTTGACTCATTGGAAAAGACTCTGATGCTGGGAGGTATTGGGTGCAGCAGGAGAAGGGGACGACAGAGGATGAGATGGCTGGATGGCATCACTAACTTGATGGGTGTGAGTCAGAGTGAACTCTGGGAGGTGGTGATGGACAGGGAGGCCTGACCTACTGCGATTCATGGGGTCGCAAAGAGTCCGACTCGACTGAGCGATTGAACTGAACTGAGTGGCTCAGTTGGTAAAGAAACCACCTGCAATGCAGGGGACCAGAGTTTGATCCCTGAGTGAGGAAGATTCCGGCCTCCTACCCCCGGAAAAGGCAAGGGCAATCATCTCATGAAGATTTTATTCTGTGCAGTTGGTCAGTCATGTCCAACTTTTATGAATCCATAGACTGCAGCACATCAGGCCTCTCTGTCTATAATCAACTCCTAAACCTACTCAAACTTATGTCCATCAGTTGGTGATGACATCCAGGTATCACATCTTCTTTTATCCCCTTCTCTTCCCACCTTAAATCTTTCTCAGCATCAGGGTCTTTTCAAGTGAGTCAATTCTTTGCATCAGGTGGCCAAAATATTAGAGTTTCAACTTTAGTCCTTCCAATGAGTATTCAGGACTAATATCCTTTATGATTGGCTGGTTGATGTCCATTCAGTCCAAGGGACTCTCAAGAGTCTTCTTCAACAGCACCGTTCAAAAGCATCAATTCTTTAGTGCACAGCTTTCTTTAGAGCCCAACTCTCACATCCATACATGACCATTGGAAAAGCCATAGCTTTGACTAGACAGACCTTTGTTGGCAAAGTAATGTCTCTGCTTTTTAGCATACTGTCTATGTTGGTCATACCTTTTCTTCCAAGGAATATGTTTAATTTCATGTCTGCAGTCACCATATGCAGTGATTTTGGAGCCCAAAAAATACTCTGTCATTGTTTACAGTTTCCTCAAATATTTGCCATGAAGTGACGGGACTAGATGCCATGATCTTCATTACTTGAATGCTGAGTTTTAAGTCAGCTTTTCATATTTCCTCTTTCACTTTCATCAAGATGCTCTTTAGTTCTTCTTCATTTTCAGCCATCAGGGTGGTGCCATCTGCATATCTGAGGTTACTGATCTTTCTCCCAGCAATCTTGATTTCAGCTTGTGCTTCATCCAGTCTGTCATTTCACATGATGTACTCTGCATAGAATTTTAAAAAGCAGGTTGACAATGTACCACCTTGACATATTCCTGTTCCAATTTGGAACAAGTCTGTCATTCCATGTCTGGTTCTAACTGTTGCTTGTTGACCTGCACACAGATTTCTCAGGAGGTCTGGTATTCCCATCTTTTTAACAATTTCCCACAGTTTGTTGTAATCCAAACAGTCAAATACTTTGGAATAGCCAATAAAGAAGTAGATGTTTTTCTGAAGAAAAGTTATGACCAACCTAGATAGCATATTAAAAAGCAGAGACATTACTTTGCCAGCAAATGTCCATCTAGTCAACAGTATGGCTTTTCTAGTAGTCATGTATGGATGTGAGAGTTGAACTATAAAGAAAGTTGAGCACTGAAGAACTGATATTTTTGAACTGTGGTGTTGGAGAAGACTCTTGAGAGTCACTTGAACTGAATAGAGATCAAACCAATCCATCTTAAAGGAAATCAGTTCTGAATATTCATTGGAAGGACTGATGCTGTAAGTGGAACCCCAATACTTTGGCCACCTGATGTGAAGAGCTAACACATTTGAAAAGTCCCTGATGCTGGGAAAGATTTAAAGTGGAAGAAGAAGGGGTCAACAGAGGATAAGATGATTGGACGGCATCGCCTACTCAATGGACATGAGTTTGAGTAAACTCTGGGCATTCGTGATGGACAGGGAGGCCTGGTGTGCTGCAGTCCATGGTGACACAAAGAGTTGGACACGACTGAGCGACTAAATTTAACTGAACTTGTTTTTTAAATGACCCAAGGGTTGTTGGCTATTTCATCTCTGCTTCCTCTGCCTTTTCTAAATCCATTTTGGACATCTGAAAGTGGTTGGTGCATGTAATGCTGAGGCCTCACTTCGAGAATTTTGAACATTACTTTGCTAGCATGTGAGATGAGTGTAATTGTGTGGCAGTTTGAACTTTCTTTGCATTGCCTTTCTTTGGAGTTGGAATGAAAACTGACCTTTTTCATTCCTGTAGTCACTGCTGAGTTTTCCAAATTTGCTGGCATATTGAGTTCAGCACTTTCACAGCATCATCTTTTAGGATTCAAAGTAGCTCAACTGGAAATCCATCACTTCCACTAGCTTTACTCATAGTGTTTCTTCCTAAGGCCCACTTGACTTCACATTCCAGGATGTCTGGCTCTAGGTGAGTGATAATACCACTGTGGTTATCTGAGTCATTAAGATCTTTTTCTGCATAGTAATCTCATGGACAGGAGAGCCTGAAAGAAAGGCAGAGTGAATCAAATTTGCCAATATTTTTAAGAGATAATACTTGAGGTTTGTCTCATGTGAAGTGTTAACTCTTTGGAAAAACCTCTGATGCTGGGAGGGATTGGGGGCAGGAGGAGAAGGGGACAACAGAGGATGAGATGGCTGGATGGCATCATCTGAGTTTGAGTGAACTCTGAGAGTTGGTGATGGACAGGGAGGCCTGGTGTATTGCAGTTCATGGGATCGCAAAGAGTCGAACTCAACGGAGAGACTGAATGAACTGAACTGAACAGATGAACATATTGGTAATTTGTCATTGTTGTTGTTCAGTCCCTCAGTTATGTTTGACTCGGCAACCTCATGGACTGTAGCTTGCCAGCCTTCCCTGTATTTCTGCATTTTTTGATATTTGTTTATCATATTCAAATTACATTTTATCATCTTTGGAAGTTTGAAAACAGATTAAATATCCAATGACAAAAATAAGCATTGGTGTATTTACTCAAAGCTTTACTATGTGCCAGTTGTGATCTTAATAAAAACAGTTGTAGACTTAGAAATAAAGCTAAAGACAGAAAATTGTAATTATAATTGGATAACATGTATGTAAACACATCTAAACACTATGCTTAGAGGATTTTAAAAAATATTTTAAGTTGTTTTACTAAATTTTGTCTCTGGATAATAACCACAAAGCATTTTTATTGTTTCTTCTGATTTCTTAGATTTATTAATAGTTGTAAACTGTTTATGTTTCCGTGGATAATAAAAATAAAAATAGGAAAGTAATTATAGCATCTCAAACAATGATGGGGAATAAGGAGATGCCTTTCTTTAGAGATCTTAATTTTTCATAAGTGCTATATCTGTTGAAACTTTTGCAATGGCAATGTTATTCCTCAAAGATGACATAACATGCTTACAGGAACTAGTGATAAAGTTGCAAGTCAAATAAGAATTGAATGTTTCTGGACTATATCCCATAAACATATGACTATATAATTTGTCATGTAATTTTTTAGTCTAGTGTGAAATGTGTACTGGTAATAATGCTTCCAGGACTAAGGTTTAAACTAGAACTCTCTGAGACAATCAAGGTTTAACATTTACCTTATGTGTGAATCCAAATAATGGTAGAAACTTCAAAACAATAAATTAAACATGTTGCTGGTTGTGTCTTTAGTTTTTTTTTTTTTTTTCTTTTCCTCATTGCAAATCATAATATTTCTGTTTATTCCTACAGCTAATACTTGCCATGATTAAAAAATATTCTCTTAATAAATGAGGTAAAAGTATTATTTTTGTTAATGGACATGAAAAGATTTTTTTGAAAAATCCTGGTGTCTCTTCTTACTATATTATTTTGTCATTTCAATTGTTTACCAGGTTCACTTGACCATACTTATCAACATTGTCTTGTCGGGGTAATGTGTAATTTCCTCATTCTCTCTCTTCACAACAAAAATTTTAATCCACGGATGGACCAGTGTTACAGCCCCATGTAATTTCCTTAGTTGAACCTGTGTTACAGCTTCTTGTTACAGCTGTTTTATTTAGAAAGCAAAGGAAAATACATCCTTGAGGTGTGAATGCAGGTCAACTCAAAAGGACACGAAGAGAAGGAGAAGCCCCAAAGCCTAATTTTGGTTCCTCTTTTTATCTGTTTTTTCTCTTCCCTCTGAGCCTACCCTATGTAAATTGGGCTAGCCAGGAAGAGCTCTTTGCTTTACCTGAGGTTCTCTCGGAGAAGGCAATGGCAACCCACTCCAGTACTCTTGCCTGGAAAATTCCATGGATAGAGGAGCCTGGAATGCTGAAGTCCATGGGGTCACTAAGAGTCAAACACGACTGAGCGTCTTCACTTTCACTTTTTAATTTCACTTTTCACTTTCATGCATTGGAGAAGGAAATGGCAACCCACTCCAGTGTTCTTGCCTGGGGAATCCCAGGGACAGGGGAGCCTGGTAGGCTACCGTCTATAGGGTCACACAGATTCGGACATGACTGAAATGACTTAGCAGTAGCAGCAGTAGCAACAGCAGAGTTTATCTGGTTCTTGGATCTTCCTTTGTTCTATTTGCACAGGCTTTTCTCTTCTTTGTCTTTAAGCCACAACCATTTTGGACTCCTTTTTCCTGTTCTAACAACCTCACAGTCCCTCCTCAAGATATGGGAGGCCCAATTCTCTAGGAATAGGGGCACTGAGGCTTCTTTGGCTACATCTTGTTGAACTAAGACAGTGAGGGGCATTGGGCCTCCCCCTTTCCCTAGTCTCAAGCTTCAGAGTCCTTATAGCAGTGTCCATCTAGGGTGAGTGACATTTTCCATGGTTGGCTTTAGTTTCATATATAGTCTTTGTACCAGCAGTGCATGTTGCATTTTGTTGACCTGGGCAAAGACAAAATGAGTTGGACAATCAATAATATATGGAGCAATCATAAGCAGCATCAATATAGTAATAATGATTAGAGGGGTATTAGCCAACCCCAAATTCCCCCTAATCAGGAGAAGGATCTCCTCAAGAAAGATTGTAGCCACCTCGAGAACTCTCTAGCTCATTCTTGGAGATCCTGTAGTATCTAAATGTTTTTCTTGAAGTCTGTGAGGCTTTCTTTAACTTAGTTGGAGGTATTTACCCAGAAACAACATGTCTCATTCAAGATGGATCAAGTCCCTCCTTGTTCAGGATCAGGAGATCTAGCCTCTGTCCATTTTGGAGTACAATGCCTGCCAAGCTATGTAGGCTCTTTAGAGCTATCCTGAGAAATCTTATTCTCAGAAAATTAATTTAGAGGGTGTTAATTAGAATGCCACTCATTTGTAGTCCTGAATATGTATCTGAGATCTCCCAGAGGCTCACAGGTGTATTGAGTGTCTTCTTCTGTTTTTTTTTTTTTTTTTTTTTCCCACTGCTTGATTCATGAGTAGTGAATCCAGGAGTCATGTCCTGATACCTTGTCTGTTGTGAGGGTATAAATTATTACAGGGTAGGGGCCCTTCCATGTGAGCTAGAGTTGAGCCTTTTGGTCCCATCTTTCTAGACTTTAATTAAGACCTTGGAGCATATAGTGGTGGCCCTTTAGAATCTTTTGGTTCTTGGTTGACATCCCACAAGTGTATATGCTGTTGGAATTCCTCAGTGGCCATAGTATAAGACCAGAGGGTCTGAGCCTCTGGATCTAGGAAGAGGTCATTGACATAAACAAAAGGTCTGCCATATAGCATCTCATAAGGACTTAGACCAACCTGTTCCTTAGGTCCAATATGAGTGTGGAGGAGAGCTATTGGTAAAGCCTCCTTCCATCCCAGAGAGGCCTTCTAGGTTATCTTTGTTTATCACTGATTTTAAGAATTGGTTGGCTCTTTCTACTTTTCCTGAAGACTGAGACCTCCAAGCACAATGGAGATAATACATAATGCCCAATGCTTTAGAGACCCCTTGTGTGACTTTAGAAGTAAATTATGTCCCACTGTCAATTTTAATGACCTGGGCAGACTAAGTCTCAGAATGATTTCATGAAGCAGTTTTTTTTTTTTTAAACACCACCTATGCCTTCTCAGTCTGGGTGGGAAAGCCTTAAATTCATCCTGTGAATTTATCTATCATGACTAATAGGTATTTATACTCTTGAGAAGTTGGATTAAAGCAAAACACTGAAAAAACTAAGATCATGGTATCTGGTTCCATCACTTCATGGCAAATAGATGGGGAAACAGTGGAAACACTGTCAGACTTTATTTTTTGAGGCTCCAAAATCACTACGGATGGTGATCACAGCCATGAAATTAAAAGACACTTACTCCTTGGATGGAAAAGTATGACCAGATAGCATATTCAAAAGTAGAGACATTACTTTGCCAACAAAGGTCAGTCTAGTCAAGGCTATGGTTTTTCCAGTGGTCATGTATGGATGTGTTAGTTGGACTGTGAAGAAAACTGAGCGCCAAAGAACTGATGCTTTTGAACTATGGTGTTGGAGAAGACTCTTGAGAGTCCCTTGGACTGCAAAGAGATCCAACCAGTCCATCCTAAAAGAGATCAGTCCTGGGTGTTCATTGGAAGGACTGATGCTGAAGCTGAAACTGAAACTCCAGTTTCAGTCTGGCCGCCTCATGCAAAGAGTTGACTCATTGGAAAAGACTCAGATGCTGGGAGGGATTGGGGGCAGGAGGAAAGGGGACAACAGAGGATGAGATGACTGGATGACATCACCAACTCGATGGACATGAGTTTGGGTGAACTCCGGGAGTTGGTGATGGACAGGGAGGCTTGTTGTGTTGCGATTCATGGGGTCATAAAGAGTTGAACATGACTGAGTGGCTGAATTAACTGAACTGAACTGAATTGAAACTGGCATCTGTGTGAAGTCCATCTGCCAGTCCTCTCTGTGTAGGTTCAGCATTGTTGCATGGTGTGGGCTAGCTACAGTCTTCAAGCTCCTTGGGGGTTGTTTAATTGGCAAGTGGAACAAGAGGATATCAGTTGCCTTATAATTATTTGGAGACCTGTTCCTCTGAAGGACCTTTTTAGTAGTCTTTGTGAAGCCTTCTTACCTAAATGAGTGGTGGCATGTAAGGAGTCAACCAACTTTCAGTGGAAGTTCCTGGGCAGAAAAAGGAGTCCCTCCTTTTGGAACCACCTATATGATTTTCTTCAAAGCCTTCACTCTTAGTTTTAAGAGTCTCACCTTCAGTATATGAAGGAGTTTCTGGCAAATTAGTCTGTGGAACTAAGGTTGCAACCCCTTTAAGTCACTGCCCTGTAATGCTGCTCTCTTAGCTGCCTGATTGGCTGCTTGGTTCCCCCGTGCCTCTTCTGTGCTCCCTTTTTGGTGTCCTTTACAGTGGGAGACTGAATTCTCAGTGGGAAAATGAACTGCCTCCAAGAGCCTAAGTTTGATCACCATATTTGTTTAGGGACCCTCAGGTGGTCAAGTGGCTTCTTTCTTTCCAAATAGCAACATGTACATGAAGCACCAGAAAGGTATACTTGCAGTCAGTATAAATAGCTGCTCCTTTTCCTTTTCCCAGCTCCAAACCTCGAATGAGGGCTATGAGCTCAGCCAATTGGACTGAAGTACCTAATGGCAAAGTTTAGCCTCTATGGTCTCAAAATTGGAGACTACTGCATATCTAGCTCTTCTTTTTCCATCCAAGAGAAAGTTGCTTCCATCAGTGTACCATATTTCCTCAGAACTGGTCAGAAGATCTTCTGACAATCCCTCTTGGGGTTTTGTTCAGTGGTCCAAATTTCCTAGGCAAAAATAAAAGCAGAGAGAGCCCTTGGGGCTTAGGCAGGAGGATGACATGGTTAAGAACCTCACAAGGGGATATATTCAGGCCTGGATTTTCTATCAGCACTACTTGATATCTGAAGATCCTTTGATCAGACATCAGACTCCATAAATGGCCTCTCCCATTCAGGAGTTGTTTCACTTGTTGGCTGTTAAAAACAGTTTGCCCCCAAGAGAGGGTTTTAAAGCATCTTCTATCAGGACTACAACAGCTGCAAGATTTTGAAGGCAGGGAATGATCTCTTCTCATTAAGGGAATGGAATACTCAGGGGCCACCAGAAACTGGTAGCGAAATATTCATCCCAGCAACAAAGAAGTGCTTGTGTGAACTTTTTGTAATTGTTTTTCCTGTTGCATCCAAAATAGTACAGGTTTGGGAGGAGAAGGTGCCAAAGTAGGAGGTCAGGGCAGAGTAGGTAGCCCCCATGTTAACCAAGAAAGCTCAGACCTACCTGCCACATCCAGCTGTACTCTTGGCTTCAGCCCTGTGATGGTTATCTGTGATAAGCAGGCTGGCTGGAGCAGGCCACTTCAGTCCTGTTGAACCATAGTGAGTGAAGCCTTGGCATCTGACCTTGAGGCTCTTGGTTCCCAAGAGAAGAGTGCCGCCCAATGTCCCAGTTGAGGATATATGTAACAAGCCTTTTTAGGAAAATTGTCATGATTTGGACACTCTTTGGCCCAACGTCCCACCTGTCTACAGATTAGGCATTTTCCTAGTGCCTTGTACTTCAAGGACTTGGGATTTGCTGCAGGGCTTCTGTGGAGGGTGGCTAGCATTTGGGTGTGACTTTTCTCTTTCATTTTCTCCCTTTCCTGGGCTTTGGCTTCCCTCTCCTGTTTACAGTTATAAAAGATATTGTTGGCTGTCTGAACCATCTCATCTAAAAAGGCAGCAGGGGCTGCTGCTATAGCTGTTGTAACTTTATCCTGATGTCTGATGAGCATTGGGATAGGAATTTGTCCTTTAAAATCATCTGTCCCACTTTAGAGTCTAAGTCCAGACTGCTAAACTTTTGGAGGGCCTTTTTTAGGCTTTCCAGGATGGCAATGTAGTTTTCACTGGACAACTAAGTTATTACAGAGACTGGGCACAGTCCCACAACTAAGAAACTTCCTTATATTTTCATGGGTGGACCTCATTAGGGGTGAGTCTTTCTGAAGCTTATTCTACCCAGTACTGTAGCAACCTGAGATCTGGGCATCCTCGGGTCAGGGTGCAGATCCCCAGGCAGATTGAGGTGTGACAACCTCCTGGAGGTCGAATCTCCAGGCAGGTTGAGGCAGGTCAGCCTCTGGAGAATTGGTCACTGGGCAGGTCGAGACATGTTGACCTCCTGGGACCTCCGGACTGGCAGATCCCACGGCAGGTTGAGGCATGACAAACTCCTGGGTACTGGATTCCTAGGCAGGTCAAGGCAGGTCCACCTCCTCATTTCCCCAGACTGGAGTTGGGCATCCCCAAGGTCTCCAGCATGACAAGTACTGGGTAAGATTAAGGGGTTGTAATGTTAACTCATTGCCAGTTTGTTCACTACAGATGGGAATAGATAGCATGATGTCAAGTAATCCAAGTCTATGTTCTGAGACTAGGAATCTGACAAAATAACCACAAGCCCCTTCCTTTTATTGCTCTGAGGAATGTAAGTCACTGATTTCCTCCCCTTAGTCTTTCATAAGAGCAGCTTAGGGTTTTTCCAATGGTAAACATTTCATTGTCATAGACCCACTTTATGTAATAACAGAAGTAATGACTGAGGAGTGGATTATCTTGTCCTGTTAGGAGCATTAGGAATATTTTAACAATAAGCTGGGTGGAGCCAAGTTGCCTACAAGGGGGAAGGGTCCTGGTTATAGCAGTTAGTAAGTTGTTTAAAAACAAATTGATAAGAGGCAATAGATCAGATGTTTCATAAAAGTGGAATGGAGATTTGATCTGGTGGTATATTTGTAACTTTAGGAGAAGGATGGTAAGTGTTTGGGGCCAAATGGTCCACAAGGTTAACTCCCAAAATGGCAAACATTATCCCTGGAATACCAAATGACCTTGAAGTGATGCCACCAACAGATGACTTCTAGCAGACATTGAGTGCCTGTCACCCACACTAATGTGTTCACTGAGAAATGTTGTTGCTGTACATGTGGTAGGAAACATAGAATATGGAGGCCTGAATGTCTAGAGGGATTGGATATAATACAGTATTTCTCTCCCAAGGGGCTACTATTTTCTGGCTGTCACTCCAGAAGATTGTAGAGGCAACTTTGTGGGCCTGGATAGGTCTCGGGAAAAGAGCATGAAACAGGAGAGAAGGGGGTAAGGCACAACTTTTAAAAGAATGACATAGCCCAAGGGTATAACATAAACAGATTAAAATCAAATCGGTCCAAAATGATAAGTCAAATTCAACTAAACCTTGATCCTCAATCTGAAAACTAAATGACATACCCAGAGGTGTCAGGACAGTTTCAAGACACTGTCAAAAGACTCAGGAGTGAGTGGTTCCCCAATGGTTGGAATCCTCTCATTCATTAGCATATGAAATCACCCAGCTAGGGAAATCTAACCACACCACATTCCATGGCCATGGCACTCATCCTTTGCAATGGCTCACACCTTGTGGTATGTGCTTCTCTCTGCTGCTGTTGCTGCTACTAAGTCACTTCAGTCGTATCCGACTCTGTGCGACCCCATAGATTACAGCCCACCAGGCTCCCCCGTCCCTGGGATTCTCCAAGCAAGAATACTGGAGTGGATTGCTATTTCTTTCTCCAATGCATGAAAGTGGAAAGTGAAAACTGAAAATGAAGTCACTCAGTCTTCTCTGACTCTTAGCGACCCCATGGACTGCAGCTTATCAGGTTCGTCTCTCCATGGGATTTTCCAGGCAAGAGTATTGGAGTGGGATGCCATTGCCTTCTCTGGTGCTTCTCTCTAAATCCAAATAAATTCACCTCTTAGCTATCTCTGTGTTTCACTGAAATTTTTGCAATGAAACATCAGAACCCGAGTTTCATTAGGTCCTGAAGCCAGGCACCATGGATTTTTGGCCAGGTTCAAGTCCCAGTTGAATATGACTGAGTAACAAAGCATAGCACAGAGTCCTTGCCACATGGGTTTGAGTCCCAGTCTTAGATAAACAGTTTCAAGTAGAACTTTCATAAATGGAAAGATGAGAGAAGCTGAAGGACGGGAAGAAAAATCATAGGGAACAACATGCCAAGAAATTCCCTTCACAACCTGAAGGAAAGTCTGCTAATACCTAACCTGTGCTCACATTTTTTATTGGCCTGATCCTTGGCACAAAGAAGATTAAGGGCAGAAACTCCCACCTGCTTGGGCAACAGCTACTAAATAGCCCCTGCCAGAAAAGAAATGAGAGATTGTAGAAGAATTAAGATTTTGTTAGCCATATGTCTTTCCAGCCATGGGAAAGAAGATGTCCTACCTTAACCGGAGGTCTCCTGGAATCTGTAACTGAGTGGTGTGAGTTTTCTATCGAGTTTGTTTTTTGATGTCCCAGTTTTCAGCATGCTGGGTTTCATGTTACTTCTGCGCTGGGCTTTCTTTGCATTCAGCTTCCACTGCAGGAGTTCACTGAGTTGGGCTTCTGCTGTGTGTGGCCTTTGCCTTGCGGATGTCAAACCAAGATTGCTTCAGCTAGGTTAAATATGAGTCACGGCACCATACATATTTGGAGAGTGTGTAATTCCTCAGTTCTGTCTCACTGCAACACAAATTTAAAGCAATGGACAGACCAATGTTACAGCCCCGTGTAATTTCCTTGGACCAACCAGGGTTACAGCTCTATGTTACAGCAGTTTTATTTAGGCAGCAAAGGAAAATACAATCTCAATGTGTGAGGGTGGGAAAACTCAAAAAACTTGAAGAGAAGTCCTCCAGCACAATTTTGGCTCCTCTTTTTACACAGGCATTCTCCTCCCTACTGAGCCTGTCCTGTGTAAATTGGGCTAGCCAGGAGGGCTATTTGTTTTACCTGAGGTCGTCAATCCTGTCCTCAGACCTTTCTTTGTTTTATTTTCCTGGGCTTTCCCCTTCTTTGTCTTTTAGCCACCACCATTTTGATCTCCTTTTTTCCGATTCTAACTATCTAACAGTCTCAACCTTATTTTTACATACTGTTACATTTATTAAAATTTATATTAGGTATTTATATTTCATCTAAGATGTGAAATACTGACATATTTCTAAATGTTTTTGAAGATATATTGGATCAGAAAAGTTGTATAATTCTGCCTTTGTCTTTGTTTGTTAAAACTGAATGTTTAACATGCACACCGAAGCATCAAGCAGGATGCCAACTTAGCAAGAGTTATTGCCACTGTTATTTTTTTGTTTGCAGAAATGGAAATACAATGAATGAAAACCCCAACAAATTGTTTTTCAATAAATTTTAGCTTTCTTGTAAAAATGTGCTCTCTGGAGGCATTTAAGTCAGTTAAAATTATAATACTTTGACTGCTGACTATTACTGCAGCAACTTTTAAAACTATGTTTTGCTATAAATTGCCTATGAGTCTGATTCATTGCAAGGTGAAAAAGGGCATTTTGAATGTTCTATGTTTTTCACATCTAATCCAAACCTAAAATAAAATAAGCACTCATGCAATTTACTTGCTGCACCCAGCTTTAAAATACACCTATCACTACTACTTTCAAGAAAATAAGTTAAAACAAAAGAAAAGCATATTTTTATTTTTAAAAAATTTGAAGCTTTCATGATTAGCTAACATTTTGTATAAACTTGTAAAGTATTCTGATTAGCATTGACCTTCCTTTTCAGATGGAAAATTGTGCTAGCCAGGTAGGAAATGAAATCTCAAAGGTAAAGTAACAG
Source organism: Neotragus moschatus (assembly GCA_006410615.1). NCBI lineage: Eukaryota > Metazoa > Chordata > Mammalia > Artiodactyla > Bovidae > Neotragus > Neotragus moschatus. The sequence continues at coordinate 12,584 of SJYA01010423.1, forward strand.
GTCAGTAAGTCAAGCATTTAATCAGATAATGGAAGCCTATGTCATTAATAAACGTGTCATTTGCTTCAATAAAGGCATCACTTTAGGAAATCAAATCAGTCTTTAATAATCCGCATAAGTCTCACCCTCCCAGCCCACAACTATTTCCCAGATCACCTGCATTCTTTAATTGCTCCTTCCTTTGAAGTCTTATAACACTACTCTCTATATTCCTCATTTTGACTGTAAGTAGAAAACTCTATTATATTGCCATGGATATACATTAAAATATTCTTAGTCTGACTAATCAGATTATAAATCTCTTTAGAAGTGTAAATGAGTCTTTCTGACAAAAATCAAGAAAATAGATATCTTCAATACCTAGCAGCATTCAGTTCAGTTCAGTTCAGTTCAGTCACTCAGTCCTGTCCCATTCCTTGCAACCCCATGGACTGCAGGATACTAGGTATCCTTGTCTGTTACCAACTCCTGGAGTTTACTCAAATTCATGTCCATTGAGTAGGTGATGCCATCCAACCATCTCATCCTTAGACGTCCCCTTCTCTCCTGCCTTCTATTTTTCTCAGCATCAGGATGTTTTCAAAGGAGTCAGTTCTTTGCATCAGGTGGCCGAAGTATTGGAGTTTCAGCTTCAGCATCAGTCCTTCCAATAAATATTCAGAACTTATTTCCTTTAGGATGGATTGGTTGGATCTCCTTGCAGTTCAAAGGACTCTCAAGGGTCTTCTCCAACACCACAGTTCAAAAGCATCAATTCTTCCGCGCTCGGCCTTCTTCACAGTCCAACTCTCACATCCATACATGACCACTGGAAAAACCATAGCTTTGACTAGATGGACTTTATTGGCAAAGTAATGTCTCTGTTGACAAAGTAATGCTGTTTAGGTTGGTCATAACATTTCTTTCAAGGAGTATGCATCTTTTAATTTCATGTCTTCAGTCACCATCTGCAGTGATTTTGGCACCCCCTGAAACAAAGTTAATCACTATTTTCACTGTTTCCCTATCTCTTTGCCACGAAGCGATAGGACCAGATGCCATGATCTTAGTTTTCTGAATGTTGAACTTTAAGCCAACTTTTTCACTCTGGCCTTTCACTTTCATCAAGAGGTTCTT